>OX578153.1:47609838-47844838 GCA_951213105.1 Amaurobius ferox | reverse complement strand
ATGGGTTCCTCTTTCATATTTGGATAGATAAATATCCGCCAATATTGATGAGCATGCACCACCCATGGGTATGCCTCTGACCTGTTTGTAGAAATGCATACCGTCATATAGTATGTTTTCATTTAAAACCAACTCAATCAAATCCAAATATCTTCTGAGAGTTATATATGGTTTTAAATTATACTCTTCATGTAATTCTTTCAAGATCATTTGTAGGTTTGTTAAATCGATGTTATTAAACAGATCCCTGAAATCGTAGCTTCTGAAGTTTAAATCTTTATGGCAAAATTTCAGTCGGTCTATCAATTCTTGTCCGTTTTTTAACATTATGGAGTTTTGCTTCTTAATATCAGTCATAACATATTGGAGTAATTTCAGAAGTTCAGTGCTTTCGTGAATCCTGTAAAACAACTTTAATTATATGGTGAGATCAGGTAATTATAGTCTCATAGCGATCGCCGAATGTTTCCACAAACCAAATTTATAAATTTATTGCAAATTTGTTTAAACAATTTGCATAAAGTGACGTATTAGTTTGTAGATGCCGTATGGAACATTTGCAAAATGCTTACCTCAATTTCAGATTCAATGTTTATGACATTTGATAGTAGCTTATACCACTTACAATTCGCAATTGATTTACATCACTACTGCTAAGCCGGCTCATTGAATTATGTTTTTACTAGTCACTGTTCGCCGCGCCATTTCTCTCCCTATCGATCATATTTGGAACTAATATATATATATATATATATATATATATATATATATATATATATATATATATATATATATATATAATCACAGTATCTTCTCCCATACATTATACAAGGATAAGGAACGAGGACGTTTAATTGTGGAATTATAGAAAGAGACTTTATGTAATATATATATGGAGAAACTAGATTCCCTGCCTTGTGAATAGTGTTGTTGTTGAAACCCAGACCGTCCGACCTACCAGAAAGGTGTAAGGTAACTGTTTGGACGGTCGGGAAGTGCCACCCAATTTAGACCGGAACCCAGTGGGGGAAGCATCCACAGGGACCGTACCCTCCTTCCCCTACCACCAACCTCTCGGAAGGACTTTCGGACCCACATGTTTAACGTGATCGTACTCCGCATCAACACGGCGGCAGTTTTGGCAGTGGCTGGAATCGAACCCGGGCCTACCGAGTGCAACTCTAGCGCGCTAACCAATGGGCTACCGCGCCCCCCTTGTGAATAGTGTAAACTGTGACTCTAAAAAGACTCTAAGGCGAGAAATTTTAAATAATTTTAAAGAGATTTAAAAAAAAATTAATTGTGAAATAATTTTTTTTAAGAATCACTTTTTTTTTTCATTCTGACGCTGCGTTGAGAATTTTAGATTTTTATATAAAAGATAACCAATAAATTAATTCTCTACGAAGCAAGCATCTCTTTTTAAACAATTGCATATCCTGAAATTTTGGAAAGTAAGTATTCTTGACACGTCAGTTCTCCACATGAAGTCTAAAATTTCGCGACTTTCCCGTATATAAACATTGAAAATCAATATTTTACGATGCACTTTTCGATGTTAAATCAAGAGAGGGAGTGTCATGTCACCGGCAGTAAAAACTGATGTTCCTTCAACTAGAGTTTTTGAATTCTAAGCACGCTTGCAGTTTCAATGATAGACTACTTGGAAAATACATAACAAAATACAATTTTTTACAATATTAACTTTTACCAACATAGCTGAAAAATGTTTATGACTTTGGTCCTTCTGTCTGTCCGTCAGTATGTCCTTTTGCACGATAACTGAGGTTAGACTGATTTTATAAAAAAGAAATTTTAGTATGTTGTTGAGATAATCTGTGGAACATATGGGAATGAAATTGAGAAATATTTCCCAACTAGTTTCGGTTTTAATATATATATATACATATATATATATATACATATATATACATATATGTATATATATATATATATGTATATATATACATATACATATATATATATATATACATATATATATATATACATATATATACATATATGTATATATATATATGTATATATATACATATACATATATATATATATACATATATATATATATATATATATATATATATATATATATATATATATATATATATATATATATATACATATGTATATATATGTATGTATATATATATATGTATATATATATATATATATATATATATATATATATATATATATATATATATATATATATATATATATATATATTATATATAGATAGGTTGACGACTTAATTTGTAGTATTCTATCCTATTAATATTGATTTTTACCCATCTAATCTAGAATTAATTCCTAATGAGCCAAGCGTTAGTCAAACTGTTCATTTTTTAGACCTAAATTTAGATGCCCTCAATAATCATATAATCACCAATCTATATGATAAAAAATATTCTTACAACTTCAGTATCAAAAAGCTGCTATCATATCAATTTTTTAATTCTATTCAGTTGTTTAGAAACATCATTTTAAACCAGCTATTTCGAATACATCGACTTTCTGATCCTCAGTTTCACTTTCTCCACATCAATAATCTTAAACGCATTTGTCAAAATTACCAATATCCGGAATTATTTGTACATAATATGATTAATAATTTCAAATATACCACGTAATAATTTTACACATGCATTATTTATCTTTGATTGGATAACTCATTTTTGTGAATTTCACCCATTCTAATCACCTAACTTACCACTTGGCCTGAGTCTAATATTGTTTACTATTTTCGAAAAACTTATTTCCACTTGTTCCGAGTCCTATACTGGTTACAATTTTTGAAAGTCTCCATACAAATTATGTTTCGTTAAAATGTATTCATTCCGGTGCCCACGCGCATTGCCGAAATGAAGTGAAATGCTCAGTCGCATGTTTAACCTAGCAGTGCCTGTGACTTAATATTTCTGTTCGAGGAGTTTTTTATTTTTATTTTTGTGATTTATAGTTCAATTGGTTTATTTTTTCTCCTTCCACTAGCCAGTAGACAGTTCCAATTGTGTCTATAGTTAAATACTATCGCCATTGTCAGAAACTGGCTATTCTATCGGTTTTAATTCTAATTGTATGGCTGTCCTGATGAGAATGCAATTTCGAACTAACCGTTATTCTTTGTGTATTTTCAATTGATTGTTCTCAGTGTCTTTATCTTTTATCTTGAGATAATTATTATTACGTTTTCTCATTTTTGCCGTGTTTTTTTTTAATTTTTTTATTTATATTTATATATACTTTTTAATTATGATTTTTGTATCTTAATATTCTTCTCATCCCCCTTTCTATTGTAGGGAGATGTTACATTTCTATTTTATCCTTAGTCTTGGTCTATAGTTACGTATTTGTAACAGATATGCTAGAGATGTTTTTTTTGTACATACAGTATTTTATGCATAGTTTTCGAATAAAATCTTTCATTTATATATATATATATATATATATATATATATATATATATATATATATATATATATATATATATATATATATATATATATATATATATATATATATATATATATATGCCTAGCTCATCGTGCAAAACAATGTTCCTGTTTTTCAACTTTTAATCTTTAAACACATTTCTTTGATTTACACCATGTATGTTTATGCAGGGAATAAGGGGATTAGCATCTTATGTACCTGCATTATATATGTGATTTATATCATTAATTTCATCTTAATATGTTGTACAAAGATGTATTCACCCCTCTTTGCCACATGTAATTCTTATTCCATTCCTTAACTTTTATATGGAACATGGAAAAAGGGGGTGTTTTATACCAATTCACTACCTGTTTTATTTATAATGTTTTCTTATCATGTTATTTTAAAATGTTCAATGTCTTATTGTGTAGTATTTTTGATATCACATTTACATTTCAGTCTATCTTCCTTTCACTTATGTTATACAGGACATTTTCAATGAATGATCTGTCTCAGGTATATATAATACAAGTAAAATAAAAATTCTTCAATTACATATATATATATATATATTTGTATATATTGTATACACATATAGATTTCATATTGTATTACTCTATTTAATTGTGTTAAAATGCTTATTACTTTTAACAGTTCTTATTTTTGGTTTTGAAATAAACTATTCGAAATTTGATGATTTCATTCAAACTCATCAAAAATTCCTTTGGTCTTATTTTCCTGCAAATTACTAAATCTCTTACATTTTTAGATTGAAAAATTAAGCGCAATTTCGTTTGCGTTATTCAATTTTTCTTTCGAGATATAGGGCTAATGGGCTGCCGCACAAATATTGGAAACGGATTTCACTGCTGTTACAGATAACTCAGCTTACATATGGATGTTGTCACCTGCAATAGGAGAGTGACTGGACAGGATTAAGCAGCTGGCCGGACAACCTGTGAGGTTTATGCCCATTATCGACCAGCCACAAGGGGTTTCCAAATCTCCACTCCAGCGGAGCCTCAGCCAGGTCGCTGACTTGACGGAACCATTCACCGGGCAGGGTCCGAATGAACGTCCGTCAAGTTCGACACCAGCCACCGGTCAGCCCTTGGCTCAGGCCATGAATAGGCACAGTCCATTGGCGCGACCACCTGGAAGAGTCGGGGCCCTACCGTCTCAATGGTTCGTCGGACACTTCATCGGCAATAGGTTAACCCGATTGATTTTCTCCCAACAGACAGAGAACCAGAGGTACAGGCGTAAGATCCGTTCACCGCAATACATGGCGGCGTCGGCTCCTGGGGGGAAGATTGATTTTGGGAGTATTCTTATATAGGTGGATTCTATAAGTATGAACTTGTCCATTACATCAGTTTTAGCTTAATCTATCAGGAACGTTAAGCCGGCGGCGCAGTATGGCACAGAGGATAATTACATTGTGGCTTATAAAACTTTCATTTGATACCATTGCAGGTATTGTATATTTAACACTGACAAGCGCATATAAAGTTCGAAACCAGTTTCTAGATGTTGTTATTTGCAATAAAATCTCAATCCATTGAAAAAAAAACATTGAACAATTTAAGGAGAAATTATTCCTATAGAGTAGGTTTGAGCGAAATGATATATGGTTTGCTTATAACCACAATAGCTGCCGCGAAAAAGTATTGAAAGTCTTCGAAAGGATTTTGATGTGCGAACGATATATTGAACTAGCTCGTCATCCTTAAAATGATAGCTTGCTTTTAACATCTATGAAACGAGGCACCATCCACCAAGCAAATGAAAGACGGCGAGTTCAAATGATTGTAACTGGTCTCAAACTGGACATCACTAACTTTCATTACCCTTGCCTGAATGGTACGTGAAAGTGGTGACAGAACTTTTGATACAGTTAGGCGTGAATAAAATAAGATATGGATTCATTAGAAATCATCTCAAGTCACGAACTAATATGTGTAAATTTGGAACAATAAGATAATTTTTATCGAAATTCGCTGCTGCTGTGCTAACTGAGGATTAAGCTCAAGAGGGGTGAAATTTCACAGTAGATTTCAGTTAACTAATAGGCAGTTATTTTAAATAAGTACATATTTTTTTTCTTTCCATTCATACAGGGTGTTTCAAAATACAACACGACTAAATATCTTTCTTGTAGGCCGGACGGTCTGGGTCTCAACAACAACGACTAAATACTTATTCAACGAATTTTCGGAAATCCAAATATTATTTTTATAGTAGATACTTATATTCTTTCCAAGATATTGAATTTTCGTCCATCAGTCGTCATTTCCATAGATTTAGAATCATTTTTATCCATTTGTCGAGTTATTCGTTAATTTAGCAACAATTAAAAAGTTGACAAGTTGGCGTCATTCCACCAAATTCGTCGCCAATATATCGCCAAGCGTTACGGATGGAAAAATAAGCTATTGTTACAGCAGATAAATGACTATTGGCGTTCAAATGCAAAAGTATTACTCAAAGTATCTTTTTTAATGAATGGAACTAGCTAGATCCACGAGAATGATGTCACCAAATTTATTGCAAGGCATTACATATGAAAAGTGAACATGTTTCTCAATGGGATATATTTTTTTTCATTTTATATGACTTTTTGATAATTTTTTTTAAATATTTGCAATATCTCGAGAACGGTTCATGTTAGTGTTCTAAAATTTATGTCAATCGTTTTCTAATGAAAATTTACATAAGAAATTATTAGCGGTTTTGATTTTTTGACGTTTTTTTCAAAATTTCACTCGAAAATTTAGGGGGGGTTTGAACATTCGATTGCGCATAAAAACAATAAGCTTCCAGTGTTTACAGATTGTGATTTTTGTGCCAAATTTCGTTCGAATCGGTCCATTCGTTCGTCAGTTATTGTCTCCATATACTCACTGTCACACACACACACACGAACACACACAAACACACACACTCCCCCCCCACAGACAGACATCACTTCAAAAATGATTGATTCATGATCAGGGATGCTTGAAACGTGCTCTCCCGTCGAGAACTCGAATTCGAATTTTCAATCCCGCCACAATACTTTCCTTATACATTATGCATATAAGGAAAGTAATAGGTTTTTCTTAAGTAGATATTTATATTCTTTCCAAGATATTGAATTTTCGTCAATTAGTCATCATTTTCATTGTTTTAGAGTCATTTTATCCATTTGGCGAGATTTTCATTAATTTAGCAACATTAAATAAGTCGTAAAGTTGGCAACTTTCTGTCAAAGTCAGCGCCAAAATCTCGCCAAGCGTTATGGACAGAGAAATAAGTTTATGTCAATCGTTTTCTGTGGAAAAATTACATATGAAATGATTATTTGTGTAACTTCATTCTTACTAGACGGAGAAATAAGTTATTCTTATAACAGATAAATAACTATTGGCGTTCAAATACATAAGTATTACTCAAAGTATATTTTTTCATGAATAGATGAGCTAGATCCACGAGAATGCTGTCATCCAATATATCGCATGATCTTACATATGAAAAGTGAACATGTTTCTCAACAGTTAATATATTTTTTTTCACTTATGGGATTTTTCTGATAAATTATTTGAAACAAGTGCAATATCTCGAGAACGGTTCACGCTAGCTTTCTAAAGTTTATGTCAATTGTTTTTAAGGAGAAATTACATAAGAAATAGTTATTTGGGTAACTTTATTAAAGGTTTTGATTTTTTGATGATTTTTTCAAAATTTCACTCGAAAATTTAGGAGAGTTCTGAACTTTCGATTACGTTTAAAAACAATAGGCTTCCAGTATTCACGGATTGTGATTTTTGTTCCAAATTTCATTCGAATCGCTCTATTTGTTCGTGAGATATCGTCTCCACAGACTCACTGACACACACACACAAACACACATACTTTCACACACACACACATACTTTCACACACACACACACACATACTTTCACACACACACACATACTTTCACACACACACACACACACACAGATACTTTCACACACACACACAGACATCACCTCAAAAATATTTGATTCGTGATCAGGGATGCTTGAAACGTGCTCTCCCGTTGAAAACTTAAATT
The DNA here is from genome assembly GCA_951213105.1 of Amaurobius ferox. Lineage (NCBI taxonomy): Eukaryota > Metazoa > Arthropoda > Arachnida > Araneae > Amaurobiidae > Amaurobius > Amaurobius ferox. The sequence continues at coordinate 47,837,307 of OX578153.1, read as the reverse complement.
CGAATTTTCGACCCCGTCATAATACTTTCCTTATACATAATGTATATAAGGAAAGTAACAACTGAAAAATTACAGTCTTTATTTTGACTCAATAACCGTGATTCTACTACTAATCCTTCTAAAATAATTTGCCGTGAAATCCTTTTGAGACACTTCTATAACCAAAACATTCTGACAGTTGAAGTTTTTATAAAACACAATACTTTCCTTTTACATATAGTGGGACGTTACTTTGAAACACGAGCAATAAAATCGAAGAAATAAAAAATGTCAAAGGGGATATTTTGTTGTCTTTCCCAAGTGACTTCTAGCATTGAAACTGCAAACCGTGTCTGGAATTGTAAATCACAAACTTCAGTAGGGGGAACAACACATTTTTTTCACCGATAACACGACACTCCCCTGTTTGATTTAACAGTAAAAAGTGCAAAGTAAAACATTGATTTTCAATGTTGATGTACTGAAAAGAAAACTAGGGTTTCGGATTTTATTTCGAAAGTTGACCTGTCTTGAATACCTATTATTGCAAATATGTTTCAGGTTTATTCTAGAACAAACTTGAATTTTATAATATTTAATGAACTATTTCATTTAACAGTAATCTGATGTGGGCAGCACATGACTTTCCCTACATGATGCAATGACTTTACTTTTTTTCACAATGAAATAATGATGTATAACGTTCATGACATCATGTTCTTGGCATTGAATTAAATTAACATCATGTAAATAGATGTTGGGCCCTTTTGGAAACTTATTAGTCGAAACATTATGGCTCATCTATAGCCAATCTTAAAACCCAGCTCTATCTATAGAAAATATATAGCTCCCTCTATAGCCAAGCAATTAGCTATAGCCAAACTTGAAATCGAGCTCTACTTTAGTAAATCTTGAGGAATAGATGTTTCAGTAAAATGAAAATTTTTGAACCGGAAATGAAAAGAACCGGAACTAAAAATTCAAAGTGAATCCCCTCCCCCATTCTCCCCTAAAATTTGATGCTGAATCAAAATCAGACCTTATCTGAGATTTATCTGTAGAATAATCTAAGAAACATATGTTCCAAATAAAATTTCTTCGGAATAAAACTAATGACAAAAAATTTTCCACCAATAAAAATATTTGAGTATGCCAACTGGATCCTCTCACTAAAGATAATTTTTACGTGTATTTTGCATTCAAAACGGCAACAGAATTAGTCAGCAACTCCGCATGATGAGCAAAAAAAACTGCTTGATGCAGTTCCTTCTTAGTGGTTGTTAAAAGAATACACCGTATATTGGCCTAAATACGAGAGCCAAAAATCGTCCTTGTAGCGTAGTCATCTAATTTACCTTTAACGGATTTCTTTAGGGAAGTATTCGGCAGTTATTTTCTCCCAAGCAATTTTTATTTGCTTATGGTAAGTATTCGTAACATTTTGGTGTCACTTTCATTACATTACATTTGTTTTATCCACGTCACATTTATTTCTTGATTTACTTCGTATCCCACGCCATAATATGCTTCACGTCAAAAATATTTTTCTTTCATTAAGTTGAACGCTATAATGAGTAAATCATTCATATTCAATTACCGTATTCATCATTCACAAGACAATGCTGTATGATATATGATTTACAGTTTTCATCAAGAGGAATAAGTTCTTTGTTGCTTCATGAACAAGGGAGCTTATTATATGTCCAGTATCATATAATAAGAGTGATAATGTCTTTAGATATAAAACTTTGCGAGCCTCGCTTTGATTACTGCTCAAAATCTTTAATCAAATGGTAATGAATTTTCAGATCTACTTTAGATGCATACTTCATAATCAGTTGAAAATCAGTGATAGAGGGAACATAGTTATCTGAATAGTGTGGTTGGAGAAGTACAAATATTATGTAAATAAAATTCGAAATGCAATATATCTTAGAGGATGACTGCACTTATATACGTCATCGTCCAGACTCGATCTATATCCAATACTGAGAAAGATATACATAACGAAAAATATTGGTGCCAGAAGTGGAAACAAATTGTACTTGAAAATCTTAGTGAACCCTTCACCCCCCCCCTCCAAAATATGTTATTGAATTTATATTTATCGTCATATGGTCTACATTTATAACCGATCCTGAAATTCAGATGTTGCAAAGGAAATGTTATTTTTTTAATCGGAAGTGACATCTTCAGAATTGGAAGTGAAAGCCCATAGAGGTCCTCCTTACTCTCTACACAATTGGATGCTGATTCCATATCAGTCATTACCTGGAAGATGGATGCTTCATGTAATCTTTTTGAACAAGAAATAGTAGAAAGTATTTAAAACATTTTTTTTTGTGAATCCCCCTTCTTCTGCCTAAATTTGATGCTGAATCCATGACTGCCATATCTAAGTTCTGTTTATAGCTAATAGCGTGAAACTGATGTTACAAGGACACTTTTTGAACCGGAAGCGAAATAGAAAGCAAACCAGGCGTGAAAATTTATTCATATAATACCTACATCCTTCAAAATTTGATGCTCATACAATATCAATTATCCTCTATAAGCTCTATTGATAGAACATCTTGAGAAATAGATGTCTCAACTAAAATAAAATTTTTTAAACCGGAAAAAAGTAAGTAAATACAAAAGAGTTTTTTGGATGCACACTTTTATTCAAAATATATATACATAAATCACTGAGCCTAATTTATAGTTACATTTAAAACTTGGCAGTGTTTAACAGTTCAAACGCTTATTCACACACACACACATATATATATATATACATACTTTTTAACGGTACTGACTATTATCAGCAAGTCAAAGGCATTCCTATGGGTGGAGGGTGTTCCTCACTCCATTGCGGGCCTATATTTGAATAAATATGAGGAAGGCACCCACATTTTAAATGATATTCCGTATTTTCATTTTGTGGATGACATTCTTATAGGACAATATGAAAATATGCCAGATTTCGACTTTAGCTTCTACCCAGAAACTTTGGATCTTATAGAAACACATATGGAAAATAACAATAAGGTGGATTTCCTGGATATTAGTATGAAATACGATAACAACAACTGTTTATATACTATTTTATACGAGAAGAGAAATTCTTTCAAGATAAGCATTAACCAGATTGTCGATTGGAACTCAAATTTGAGTAAATACATATTACGAAATATTATTGTAAATCATCTGAAACGTAATCAAAGAATCCATACTTTTAAAAAAGATCGTACTACCAATGACAGAAAAATAATGCATGAAGCCATCAAAAAACATTATCCCGAATATTCCCTTAGACACTATTACAATACAACGATGTAAAAACCGCATATTTTAAGGATATTGCATGTATACACATTTGATGTAATTGAATATATTGATGGTGGTAACTGTGAAGTTCACCTCAATAAGGAACTTGACGTCAGCGCACCCTGGTGTTCGAATGATATTAATGCTATATACGGCCGGCACTCCCCTTTACGGACGTCACTGTGGCCTTTTTTAATCGGCTTTTTTCTTCAGTACTAGCGTTTTGTGATCTCTTCTACTTTGTAACTTTGCTAATCTTCCAAGGTTAGTGTCTTGAGCTCGACACCCTTTCGGAAGTTAAGCTACGGCAAAGTATTGGTACCGGGAGTGTTATTTAGATGTAATAGCATGCTATAACCGGAAGCGAGGGGTCACAATCTCCCTCGGCCATTTATACTTTTGCGTTGGCTTGATTCCCATTGTCCTTTGAATTTGTATACTTGCTTTAGGTACCTGTGCAGCACTGCGCCATCTACGTTGAGTCTTTTTCCATACTTTATTATGCTTTTGCTTTTCCTTTCATCTTATTTAAACTTATATATATATGTATATATATATATAAGTTTAAATATATGAGGATCTATCAAATTTTAATAGATTAAAATTTTCCATTAAACCAGGCTATAGACCAGGTTTTAGCTCTCTGGGATGTTGAAAAATATGTTAAAAATGCCATGAAAGAAATTTTGCGACATATAGACAGACATAAATCATGACGAGTTAAATAAAAGCTTTTAAATATATTTCTTTTAGATATACTTTCAGCTATTTTCGAAGCTCTATCTATAATATATCGTAAGAAGTAGATAATTAATAATTTCTTTTCTAGTAAAGGCATAGATGGCAAATTTGATTACCACCAATAAGAATATTTGGAAAATTCCATTGGATCTCTCACACCATATAAATTCTATGCATATTATACATTCAAAATAAAAAAGAAATATCATTATATCGAACATCTACAATGAATAAATTATTTATTTTCAATTACCGTCTTTATCATTTACTGAACAAAGCTGTATGATATACGATTTACTATGTTCATCAAGAGGAATAAGCTCTTTGTCGCCTCTAGAACAAGAAAGGTCATTATCTGTCCGATATCATATAATAAGAGTGATAGCGGCTTCAGAAATAAACCCTTGAGGGCTCCCTTTTAATTATTCCTCAAGATCATTATTCAAATAACAATAAATTATCAGATCTACTTTAGATGCATTCTTCATCATCAATTGATAATTAGTGATAGAATCAACAAAGTTACCTGAATATTGTGGCTGAGGAAGTATAAATATTATACAATTAAAATACGGGGTACTTCAAAATTATGCGCAGATTTTAAGATGATATAAGGAGCCCTAAAATAAACCTTTTTTTGTATATGAATGTATGACTGCAGACTTTATAATCTTTGGTGCTACAGGAGTCTGTTGATACAAAAATAAAAGGGCAAATAGTATAGCCAATATTTTTATTTACAACAATTTTACAGTAGTTGCTCAAAAAAACGACAGCCAATAATCGCGCTTTTTGAGCATAATGCATGCCTAACAGCAACTACGTTTTGATTGCTGTATATTTTCAATGATAACCAGCATTTCACAATCACATACAGCAGCTCTTTCTATTGGCTACCCCCATTCGCTATGTGCATGTCAGCTATCTTCATCATCCTTTCTTTCTTTCTACCCTGACCATCCGATTTACCCGTGTAAGGTAGCTGGAAAATGTCATCCAGTTTAGACGGGAACACAATGAGGGGTGGAAACCATACCATCGTACCCCAAAACTCATCACTTTTAGAATGGACATCCTGACCTGCAGATTTTCCGTGCTCATAATCCACGTAGGCAAAGCATTATTTTAGGGAGGTGTTGAGGATCGAACACGGGACTACGACGTGCGATGCTACCGCCTTAACCACTGAACTGTCCCGGTGCCAACCATCTCAGAATTTATAAAATGCTTCATATTACAATATTTGGCGAAATTTTCGTTAATTTGACAAAATTAAAAAAAATTACCATATTGGCGACATTCCGACAAATTCGTCGCCAAAATCTCGCCAAGCGTTATGGACGGAGAAATAAGTTATTCTTATAGCAGATGCATTTCAAATACAAAAGTATTATTCGAAGTATATTTTCTCATGAATGGAACGAGCTGGATCTACGAGAATAATGTCACCAAATTTATGGCATGATATTACATAGGAAAGTGAACATGTTTTTCAACAGTTAATATATTTTTTTTAATTTATGGGATTTTTTGATAAATTTTTGATATTTGAAAAGTGTGAAATATCTCGTGAACGGTTCATGCTAGCGTTCTAGAGTTTATGTCAGTCGTTTACTAAAGAAAAATTACATAAGAAAATCTATCCAGTATGTAAAAGCCTTCCAGTATTCACGGATTGTAATTTTTGTATCAAATTTCATTCGATTGAAACTCTCCATTCGTTCGTGAGATATCGTCTCCAAAATCTCACTGACACGCAGGCACATACACACACACACACACATACACACATTTTCACACACACACACTCACATACACATACTTTCACACACACACACATACCCACACTTTCACACACACACATACGCACAATTTCACACACTCACACACACAAACATCATCTCAAAAATGTTTCATTCGTGATCAGAGATTCTTGAAACGTGTTCTCCCGTCGAAAATTCGAATTCGAATTTTCGACCCCATCACAATACTTTCCTTATACATTATACTATCTATATAAGGAAAGTAATAAGTCCAGTTACCATATGAAAACGAAAATTGAATTAAAATTGCGAATTTAGTGTAATTTAAATTAATTAAAGGTGTTATTTTGTGCAAGTAAACTTCATTTAATGAATTATTGAAGAAATAATGTGAACGTGTATATGAGTCTGCAAGGACAGTCATGTGCTTTACCATCAGATTTTTTAATTTCGAATTTGTTTTCATAGTTATTTTATTTTTTAGCCCCTTACACAAATTAATTACTTAGTGACTTAAAGTAGTATCACATTTTTTTCCTTCACGGTACTATCAAAAAGACAGAAAAACGTTTGAATTGAATCCGTGGACTAAACATTTTATATCTATTTATTTGCCCTAAAATACACCGAATCTTGCATTTTTACGTTATCTGGTCGTCTCAGCCTAAAATCTAAGATTATCACAATTCTATAATTTGGCTAAAAATTTCTCATATATCTCAGCATTTCAACGAAATAACATTTCGTGTTCACGGGTAACTTTAATTTTTTTAAAAATTTTAAGCGTTCGCATTCGGTCATCGTAATGGGCTGTTGTGCAGTTTAAGGGAGATTCCCTATTCCCCTATCTCTGAATCAGATGCATTTAAAAGAGGAATTAGTTAATTACGTATAATGAGCTGATCCTTGATATTCGGTAAAAAAAATTCGGAAAGAGGTTTTAGAACGTTTATTTCTGCTTTGCAGAGAGCATGTTTTTATAAACTGCGGAGAGCATGTTTCTGAACGTATTCTTGGTGATTTGAGACGTAACGGACAATTATTTATGACTCAAGCAACAGTGGGCCATTCTATTTATTGTTTAAATAAAAGTATATTTACATACAGGCTAAAACTAGGCAAAAGCCTTGACAGACACATAACTATTGATATACTGAAAGCACATAAATTACGTAGCTAAAACTTCTCAATATACAGCTGATAGCGGTGTTAGGATTTTGTCAAGTCGTCTTTATTTCTATAAAATTACCAAAAAGGCTCACTTTTGCAGCATTTTATATGGGCTAAAATGTTCTTGTGTACAGGACGTTGGCTAAAACTGGGTTAAGTTATTGCCAACTTGAAATAATAAACAAGAAAGATCAAATACCCATAGGGTTCAATGTATTTCACTTTTTTTAACCCGGTTTCAATCGAAAAGCTATTAGGTGGTATTATTCATTTACATTCGTATATGTCCCACAGACCATCTCAATAATATACTAAAATTTCATTTTGATAAAGTCATTTTTATTATGAAGTTATTGTATGAACTGACAGACAGACAGAGAGATAGACAGAAAGAACAAAGTCATAAACACTTTTCAACTGTGTCGGAAAATATTAATATTTAAAAATTGAAATAGCTTAAAATAATAGAACCCTGATAATGATTCGAATACAAACGATATATATATTTTAAACATCTGAGTGGAAATCCACTATCCAGATATTTAATAACGCATTTTCCTAATTTTAAATGGAGCTATAATTATTTTAATATTTATATTCTATCTACTATTATTTTTCACTTAGCAAACAATAGTTGACGATTTGTGATTTACGATATTCATAAAGCAAATATAATTCTTAGTAGTCGTCTTTAAAGAGACGAACATCATTATCGGTTGAATACCTTATTATACTGATGATACCTTATTATACTGATGATGTCTTCCAAGAATAAGGATCACTAGAGCACAATTTTCATTATTGTTTAATATCCTTCATCAAATGATAATGCATTATCCGATTTCTATAGCAGGAATTTTATCCGGACTGTAATATTAATGAAAGGAAAATAATTATATTTTAATATTATAATTGATTAATCTATACAGTGTATATACTATTAAGTGATATATTTTTAATAGGACAATACATAACTTATATATACATTTTTAATAAATATATATTTAAACAAAAAATCTGCAGTGAGCAGTCTATGTTTGTTGTCGTTGTTTCATTAATAATTTATTAAATTTAATTTAATTACACGAAATAAGACACAAAATTATTTAAAATTACTCTGACTTTACATATGTAATTCAGTTTTTGTTTTCATTTGGCAACAGGACGTAATTTCAAAACCAGCTTAGCTTACAAAAAAGTAGAAAAATGTAGTATATAGAGAACGGTATGTCCTAGAGTAATGGGGTTGATCTTATTATTTTCATCATTAAAATTTACGAATAAAACAAGCATTTAATTGATACATTTGAGAATACTTTGCATTTCATTTTAAATTTTGATGATTTTTGAGGGTCATTTCGTAAAAAAAAATTAATAAATAAATAAAATAAAAAATGTTCTTTTATCCCGAATCATACCAAAATTTAATCATCGCAAGGGAAACCCACAAGTGAGTTATTTATAAAATTGTATGAAATTTGGTTTATTAGTTTTTGAGTTAGAGTGGATAAATACATTGTTAGAGTGGATAAATACATACATTTTGAGTGAGAGTGGATAAATACATACATTTTGAGTGAGAGTAGATGAATACAGTATTTTCATGTTCTAGAGGTCTCATAACGTGTAGATCCATCAAAAACGAGAGTTGCGATTTTCGGCATGATTCCAATACTTTCCCTATACATTACCATGTATTGCAGGGAAAGCAAAAAAGTCTGAATTGTAAGATTCATTTTTATCTACAATTATATACCGAATTTCTTGGATCATGTTTGCATGAAAATCATAACCAAAATAAAAATTAAATAGATATTTTATGAATTTTCATTTGCGAATAATATCTCATTAGGAAATTCAAAGAAAATAAACATGTCTCTACAGGTTTTCTTTGGAAACATAATCACATTTAATTCTCGGTTTCACTGAAACAATTCAGATTGTAACAAGTTTGAATATTTCAAAATTTTCTGTTAGTTAGGCATTCAAATGCAAAATTAAACGGAGTGATACACAAAATGTGGATTTCTATAGAGGTGCCATGGTTGTTGATATCAGTTTGTTACTTTCACGTACGTAGAAAGAAATTATTGTTTCCACGTAAATTTTCGAGATGTTGATGCCAGTATATGTTAAGACGTTCTGAACACGTTTTGATTATTTTTGGAATGATGTCCATCTGTCTCATGTCTGTGGTCGATTTTTTATGTAGGCGACAGCAGCCACAAATATGGATGGATTTTCACGAAACTTTATATCTGGCTTTGTTATAAAAAAATATGAAGTGGGCAACACATGCCTTATATAATGCAATTAATTTACTACTTTAACAGTAAAAACAATAGGTTATTCTAATAGCAGATATATTCTTTCCAAGATATTGAATTTTCGACAATTATTCGTCATTTTCATTGATTCAGCTTCATTCTTATCCATTTGGCGACATTCCACCAAATTCGTCGCCAAAATCTCGTCAAGCATTATGAATGGAGAAATAAATTATTCTTACAGCAGATAAACGAATATTGGCGTTCAAATACAAAAGTAGTACTCAAAGTATATTTTCTCATGAATGGAATGAGCTAGATCTACGAGAATGATGTCACCCAATTATACGCATGGTATTATATACGAAAAGTGAACATGTTTCCCAATAGGTAATACTTTTTTTTTATTTTGCATGATTTTTTGATATTTTTTTTGAAAAATGAGCAATATCTCGAGAACGCTTCATGCTAGCGTTCTAAAATTTATGTCAATCTTTTTCTAATGAAAAATTACATTAGAAATTTCTATTTGCGTGACTTTATTAAAGGTTTTCATTTTTTAATGATTTTTCAAAATTTCGTTCGAAAATTTAATTGGGTTCTGAACATTCGATTGCATTTAAAAACAATAGGCTTCCAGTATTCATAGATTGTGATTTGTGTACCAAATTTTGTTCGAATCGGTCCATTCATTCGTCAATTATCGTCCCCACAGACTCACTGACACACACACACACGCATACTTTCACACACACACAGACATCATCCCAAAAATGTTCGATTCGTGATCAGGGATACTTGAAACGTGCTCTTCCGTCGAAAACTCACATTTGAATTTTCGACCCCGTTACAATACTTTCTTTATACTTTAATGTATATAAGGAAAGTAAAAATCTAGAACTAAATAGATTTTTTTTAAATGAAAGCGAAATAAACTATAGGGGTTTTGACATTTTGATACGTTTTGATACTTTTGTGTGAATTTAAAAAAAAACTTTTAATAAGTGAAAAATTAAATCTTGATGAGTGGTATACTTATTCTCTTACATGTTTACTTTGATATTTACTCTCTCGTACGTAGTATTGCGAAAGTGTTTTCAAGAAAATTTTTGATTTTTTATATTTTTATGCCAATATATGTGCTTCAGGACTTTTTGAATACGTTTTGACTAGTTTTGGAGTGATATGCAACGGTCTGTCTGTCTGTGGTTGACTTTTTGTATACACGATAACAGCCACAAATATTATTATATTTTCACGAAATTTTATATCCGGCTTTGTTTTAAAAAATATCTAGAACTAAATACAACAAATTATTCGGGCAAGAACTTTGAATTTTATTTTCGAGTGTATTTATTTTTTAACATGACAGCATAGAACATCATTTGACATAACCTTGCATAAAATGGTTCATTTGTAACTTAATGATCATGATACATAATAGTTTTATCATTATTGTGAAAAATAGCCGCGACACCAATTTCTTGTTCATGACGTCATTATTTACCGAAAAATTTAAGCCCTTTAAAGTGAAAGTTAACACTCTATATTTGCAATCGTATTGACTCACAATACCGATGTTTTCCGTTTTTGTTCTTGTAAAATTTGAAAAAAAAACCTGTTGTGGGGAGCACATGACTTTCCTTATATAATGCAATGAATTTACTACTTTTACAGTTAAAAAAATATTATTCTTGTAGTAGATACTCATATTCTTTCCAAGAAATTGCATTTTCTTTAATTTGTCGTCATTTTCATTGATTTAGCTTCATTTTTATCCATTTGGCGAGATTTTCTTTAACTTGGCACCATTGAAAAATGTCGCCAAGTTGGCGACATTCCGCTGAATTCGTCGTCAAAATTTCGCCAAGCGTTATGGACGGAGAAATAAGTTATTCTTACAGCACATAAATGACTATTGGCATTCAAATACAAAAGTATTACCCAAAGTACCTTTTCTCGTGAATGAAACAAGGTAGATCCAAGAAAATAATGTCATCCAATTTATCGCATGATATTACAAATAAAAAGTGAAAATGTTTCTTAAGAGTTAATATTTTTTTTAATTTATGGGATGTTTTGATAAATGTATATGAAAAATGTGTCATATCTCGAGAACGGTTCATGAAAGCGATCTAAAGTTTATATCAATCATTTTCTGAGGAAAAATTACATAAGAAATGTCTATATGCGCAACTTTATTAAAGGTTTTGATTTTTTGCTGATTTTTTCAAAATTTCACTCGAAAATTTAGGGGAGTTCCGTATATTCGGTTGTATTTCAAAACAATACGCTTCCAGTGTTTCCGGATTGTGATTTTTGTACCACATTTCATTCGAATCCCTTCATTCGTTCGTAAGATATAGTCTCCACAGACTCATTGACACACACACACACACATACACACATACACAGACATCACCTCAAAAATGTTCGATTCGTGATCAGGGATGCTTGAAACGTGCTGTCCCGTCGAAATCTCGAATTCGAATTTTGAACCTCGTCACAATACTTTCCTTATACATTATGTTTACAAGGAAAGTAAAAATGAATTTGTATGAGAACATTGAGTTGAGCAACATTCCAGTTAAAATTGAAATTACGACGTTTTCTGGGGTGTACTTACGCAAGGCATCTTTAAGCCCTTTCCAAGATAAAAATATTAAAAAATATTTACAAGAATGCGTTGCTTTAATTCAAAACGGGAACATTACACAGCTCTTCATTATCAAAAGACCCGGAATGAATTGTCTTTTCAACTGGCAAAATACGTAAATATCACATTCACTAGTAACTGATTCGTTAAGCAGGTTGAGTTGCATCATTGCTCTTGGGCATTTGTATGATAATTTTTTAATTGCAGGCCCCAATCTACCTGGTTCCCACATAAATGAGACGAAGCTGATGAATGGACTCTTGGATACACAGACAAGACATACGAGGACACACACCACAGTTACAAAAAATTTTTTGTTTTATTCAGATTTCGAAATGTGCAGATCCGTCAAAAATTCGAGAAGTGATTTTGTACAGAATATGAATACTTTTTCTATACATCACCGTAAGATAGAGTACAAACACGAGGTGTGCAGCACATGACTATCCAGAGATTTAATTAATTTTCATAATATCATAATTCATTAAGGGTGAACGTCTGTAAATTTTCTGCCCTATCCGCGCTTTGTTAACTTTCGCGGCACACATATTTCGTCGAAATTCTGCTCAAACAGTTGCGATATATTTTTTGAAAGATAAAAAGCAATGCTTAGATTATATTAAAACTAAATTTAATGCCCCAAAAAACATAGAATATATTTTTTATTTTATCCAAAATATTTTTGGTGCTGCCATCTGTTGTAATTTAATTCATACCGATTATTTTTATTTGTCAATGACCATTTTTAAATATCTATTCCTTCTAATACAGTGTTAAATACAACAACAGATCATATATAATAATGCCACAATCACGGAAAGGTAATTTATCATTCTATGAATTTGATAAGGGTTCTGAATGTACATCACTGAGGACTGCAGTTTTGTCTTCAAGTTCCTTTGTCTTCAAGTCCAAGTTCAATTACGTTTCCGTGATTATGGCATTATATATGATCTGTTGTTACATTTAATAGCGTATTAGAAGGAATAGACATTTAAAAATGTTCATTAAAAAATAAAAATAGTCGGTATGAATTAAATTACGACAACAGATGGCAGCACAAAATATTTTAAATTAAAATAAAACATATATTCCATGTTTTATTGGGTATTAAATTTAGTTTTAATATAATCTAAGCATAGCATTTTATCTATAAGAAAATATTTCGCAACTGTTTGAGCAGAATTTTGGCGAAATATGTGTACCGCGAAAGTTAACAAAGCGCGGACAGGGCAGAAAATTTATTGACGCTCACCCTTAAATTGTACAAAAATACCCAGGAATAATTATTTGAAATTGCATAAACAAAATATAGTTTTACTTAAATTTCCGTTTTAATTTGGATTTTTACGAAATTTTATATCCGACACTTTTTATAAAAAATCTAGAACTAGATAGAATTTATATAAATTGTTGATGTAGATAAATAGAAATTACGGAAATACAAAAAATTTGAATTTCTTTCGAAATTTTAAATTTTGTTAACATAGTAGCATAGAATACAACTTGACATAATCATGCAGTAAAGGTTTTGTTTATGGCTTAATGATCACGAGACGTCATAGCTTCAATCATTATTATGAAAAATAGCGGCGATACAATTTTCTTGTTCGTGACGTCATTCATCCCTCTTGGGGGACGAATTACCCTCCGGAGGTTACAATGTTAAGTATGGTATAAACCAAAACATTTTCTTAAGCATTTTAAAGTGAATGATAACACGCTAAACTTGTAATCATTTGAATCCACAATACCTCTCTAACAGCATTTTTTTGTCACAGTGACGTAAGATTTACGTCGCACTGTGACTTTGGGACGTCACAGGACGTTGTAGTACGTATCGGCAATGTCATAGTGAGATCACAGCGAAGTCATTTTGGTCATTTTCATGGTCGTTTGTAACGTCGCATATTAACTAATTTGTGACGTCACATTGTAATTGCCATTATAATGTCGTCACATTGTTACGTGTTAATTAAATTTTTGAAACGTCACAGAATATAGTCACAATGAAGTTACAAAGTTACTAATACGTAACGTCGCATGGAAGTCACAAATATGATGTCACATTGTGACCCAGGTGTCTCGTGACTACAACGTCATTGTCACACGTGTGACGATCTTTGCTGTGAGGGTGAATCTTAAAATTTTTCTTGCAAAATTTGAAAAATAAAATGATTTTTTATCACGAGACGTCGTAGAATATTTTATCTATATTAATAAAAGACAGAATCTGTCTGTCCCCTATACCGTTCGGTATCTACCGTACTTACAAGTCTGAGGTTTTGCACACATAATCCATACTTGGACTGAGGCATGTCAAAGCTCCTTTTACATTAATTAAATTTTAAAACTTTTTAAAGTAGTCAAATCGGCTATTTTCCTCGAACAATAGGCAGCATTTTCTTTCTTTGACACGCATGACAAAGTAAAAGTAAAATAACGATTGCAAGTTAATTAAAAATTAATTAGATCAATCACCAGTTTAAGTTCTATATATATGTTTTTAACGTGGAACAAAGGAACATATGGTATTTTGGGGTGTTTGACTCCCATGCTTTCGGCCTTATTTTTGTAACTAATGGCTTATTTATGTTGTACAGGTGTACAGGTGCCGTTTGTTATAATGCAAATAAAAATCTTGAAGTGCCAATGTTATAATGCAAGTAGAAGGCGTAGAGCGCCAATGAAACTATGGTTGATACATTTCGACTGACTGTAAATATTCAAATAAGTCTTAGCAAAGAAGATATGTCAAACTTAAAGCCAATTAAATTATTACTTTCAGAGTACTATTACATCTCTAATAGCTCACTATTTCGGGACACGGTCCTTTCCCTGCTTATCTGTTTAGGTTTAAGATCTTTAGATCCCCTTCCTGCAGTTGGCAGTAATAGGGTGTTGGCCCGTTCCCGGTCCATCAATCTTATTAAAAGATGTTTAAGTGTTGCTGAGTGAGTATGTGAGGAGTTAAAGCCTCCTTAGATGTTTTAATGGTGTTTGTTATTGTAAATTATATTTGTGTAAATTGTATAATGATTGTATTTATATGTTTAATATAACGTCTTGGTTGAATATTTTCACCTCTTGAATATTAATGGCGAATTGGTTTATGGAGTTGTCCTTTAATGTTTTGGACTTGTATGAGTCTTTTTTGATCCATATTGTGGATTGTTTTTGTTTTTATACCTGCAAAGTGTTGCAGATGATTGTTGAGTTTTTATTCCTGAAGAATGTTGCAGATGATTGTTTGCCTTGTAACTCGCCTTGGCCGGCAGTTTTTTTTTTTTCAGTTGTAATAAATCCCTGTGGTGTTCGTGGTTGTGGGCGCGCCGCTTGGGGGAGTCGGTGGCTTCCCCTGTCCGTGTGGGCATGGGTTGGCCGTTGACTCTCCTTTTTGCTCTGGATTTTGCTGAGGTTAAAAAAAAATAATAAAAAATATCTAATAACTCAGTGTCAATATGTGAGAGAACCAAATGCAGCACCAAGGGCTGAAAAACTCATATTATTGGTACGAACTTGTAAAATTCTTTCGTTGGAGTCTCTTTTGAAAATCAGATGGAGACAATACCCGTGCAGCTTGAAGGCTATCTAGTCTTCATGCCGTATAGGCAACATTTCTTGTGACGTAAATCTAGGTTTGCCATGGGCTAAAGTCTGAAGGAGGGGCTTCCAGATTTGGCGAGTTAAATGGTCTCACTGGAGGCTCTTTTGAAAATCAGGTAGAAGCAATACCCGTACAGGCAACCTTTCATGTGACGTACATCTAGGGTTGCCAAGTGCTGATAATATATATGGGTAATACATGGATAACATATATGGGTAAGATATTACACTTACAGTAATGTTCTATTCCAACTAAATTACCGAATTATCGCATTTATCTTGTGATTTTAAATAATCACTGTCTTTCAAGTAATTACTATGTATTTATTAATATATTATATAGTTTCCACGCTCTGCAACTGCATTATGTGCTCGTACTGGAAAATTTATGTTTGTTTATTCCTCTTAAGAGTGGTATGTAGGCTCTTTAATAATTGATATACTTTAAATTTTATTCACCCAAAGACGGCGAATTATATATACAACATATTTTCCTATTTCCCAAATCTGACATCAAAACATATTTACTATTAAGATACTTAATCTTGTTGATAAATGATGCCCTCCAATCCATTGAAAAGCTTCAGAGTACACTCAATATAATCATTACATAACGCCAGTGCATAGCAATGATTATGAAAAGAGA
Source organism: Amaurobius ferox (assembly GCA_951213105.1). Taxonomy (NCBI): domain Eukaryota; kingdom Metazoa; phylum Arthropoda; class Arachnida; order Araneae; family Amaurobiidae; genus Amaurobius; species Amaurobius ferox. The sequence goes on along the minus strand of OX578153.1, from coordinate 47,821,170 downwards.
AATGTAGTTGTCCAAGTGCCAGACGACAGAGGCTATCATACATGGAAGATGGATTACTTGAAGATGGTTTATTCGTATATCCATGTTTTTCAGGTGCTTGTGTTGATATATTCATCTGAGTACGTCAATGAAACACCTTAATAATTCAAAAGATTCTATCTGTCATATTTAACAGAGATGTGTGTGTTTCAGATAAGATTGTATTAAGATATATAAGGGAGAAGTTGCAAAAGATATATAATCTAGTTATGAAAAACCACATAACTTTTAAAGTAATTTGAGTATGTCTCTTAAGCAACACTTGCCTGTAGAAGGAAAAGTAACTTTTATATTTAGAGAGTTTTAGATATAAAATAGAGCATCGTTAATCGAAAGTAATATAGGGAAATTTGTAAAATTTTAATTAATGTTCAGAAGGACTGAATTGTTTCAAAAACAGTTAAATAAGATACTTACTCATAACAAAACAAAAAACCTGATGTGAGCAGCACATGCCTTTCCTTATATAATGCAATGGATTTACTACTTTTACAGTAAAAAAAAAGATTATTTTTATAGTTGATAATTATATTCTTTTCAAGATATTGAATTTTCGTCAAAGAGTAGTCATTTTCATTGATTTAGCGTTATTTTTATCCTTTTGGTGAGTTTTTCGTTAATTTAGCAACATTTAAAAAAGTCGCCAAGTTGGCGAGATTCCACCAAATTCGTCGCCAAAATCTGGCAAAGCGTTATGGACGGAGAAATAAGTTATTCTTACAGCAGATAAATGCTATTGGCTTTCAAATACAAAAGTATTACTCAAAGTATCATTTTTCATGAATGGAACGAGCTACATCCACGAGTATGATGTCACCAAATTTATCGTATGGTATTACATATGAAAAGTGAACATGTTTCTCAATAGGAATTTTTTTTTTATTTTATATGACTTTTTGATTTTTTTTTTTTTTTTTTTTTTTTTTTGAAAAATGTGCAATATCTCGAGAACGGTTCATGTTAGCCTTCTAAAATTTATGTTATTCGTTTTCCAATGAAAATTTACATAAGAAATGTCTATTTGCGTAATTTTATTAGAGATTTTGATTTTTTGAAGATTTTTTTAAAATTTCACTCAAAAATTTAGGGGGGGGGGGTCTGAACATTCGATTGCGTATAAAAACAATAGGCTTTCAGTGTTTATAGATTGTAATTTTTGTACAAATTTCGTTCGAATTGGTCTGTTCCTTCGTCAGTTATCGTCTCCGCAGACTCACTGACACATACACACACACAGACATCACTTCAAAAATGTTCGATTCGTGATCAGGGATGCTTGAAACGTGCTCGCCCGTCGAAAACTCGAATTCGAATTTTCGACTCCGTCACAATACTTTCCTTATACATTATTGTATGTAAGGAAAGTAAAAAGGAAAATAGGTTTATTTTACTCTCAAATAATTATTTTATATAAATTCCACTGATTGTAGTGCACGGTTATTTCTTTATTTTTTGTTTCAGTAACATTTTTTTTTAGGTAATTCAAATTCATTTTATGTGACCCAGATTTATCATTTGGCAAATTGTTTTGCTCATTTTCTACATCATCCTCAGAATTTCTTCCCGTTTATCAAGTTTTCTTTTAATAACAAAAATATTATTATTTATTCATTAGGAAGGAGGTGTATAGATTTATTAAGGTCTAGAATACTGATATCCGGATGAATAAGGTTTAACGAAATAAATATAATATTTGTGATACAATCTTGCGATATAAGATTACGACGCTTCAAATTGTTTATGCCATACATAACAATTTTTTTTTCATTAATTGCGCTCTGGATTTCAAGCTCGTGGGTGGCAGTTTGGAATACCGTGTAAGGGTCGGGATTTATGCGTATTCAATCAAGCCCATAATTGTTCGAAATCCAAATAAAATAGTAATAGGACCAAGTAACATTTGCCAGTGTAGGAAGAATATTAGAGTACTAAAAAAACCCATTAAGCTAATTCCGAGAGGTGCATGTTTTCAACCGAAGAACAAATTATTTACGTACATAAGACAAGCCAATATGTCTCTCTGTCATTCTTGGAGATACATTTGCAATAATTTCTCTAGAAATCATAAAAAGGGTATGAAGTACTACAGTAATTAAATATTTCTATTCATTTAACTCAATTTCTGATAGTTGTTGTGAGTTTGGGTGAATTATTCATTTAATACTCTTTATTATTCTCCTTATATACATAATGTATAAGGAAAGTGTTGTGACGGGGTCGAAAATTTGAATTCGAGTTTTCGATGGGAGAGCACGTTTCAAGCATCCCTGATCACGAATCGAACATTTTTAAAGTTATGTCTCTGTGTGTGAAAGTATGTATGTATGTGCGTGTATGTGTCAGTGAGACTATGGATACGATATCTCGCGAACGAACATAGCGATTCGAATGAAATTTGGTACAAAAATCACAATCCGTGAATACTGGAAGCCTATTGTTTTAAAACATAATCGAATGTTCAACCCCACCCTAAATTTTCGAGTGAAATTTTGAAAAAATCATCAAAAAATCAAAACCTTTAATAAAGTTACACGAATGGACATTTCTCATGTATTCCTTAGAAAACAGTTGACATAAACTTTAGAACGCTAGCATGAACCGTTCTCCAGATATTGCACATTTTTCAAATAAATTTATCAAGAAATCCCATAAATCAAAAAAAAATATTAACTTTTAAGAAACATGTTCACTTTTCATATGTAATATCATGCAATACATTTGGTGACATCATTCTCGGGGATCTAACTCGTTCCATTCACAAGAAAAGATACTTTGAGAAATGCTTTCGTATTTGAACGCCAATAGTCATTTATCCGCTGTAAGAATAACTTATTTCTTCATCCACAACACTTTTTGGCGATTGAGGCGAAATTTTGGCGACGGATTTAGTGGAATGTCGCCAACTTGGCGACATTTTTAGATGTTGCCAAATTAACGAAAATCTCGCCAAATGGATAAAAATTACGCTAAATCAATGAAAATGACGACTAATTGAAGAAAATTCATTATCTTGGAAAGATGATGAGTATCTACTATAAGAATAATATTTTTTTTAACTGTAAAAGTAGTAAATTCATTGCATTATATAAGGAAAGTCATGTGCTGCCCACATCAGATTTTTTTAAATATATACTTGGAATTAGTATGTAGGGGTGAGTTTGACCGTCTTATATCAATTATGCATATAAAAGTGCCTTCATAGGGAAAGGGATCTGAAACGAATGTGCCACCTGACTTTATGAGATAAAGTTTTCCAGACGTGTTGGTGGAAGAGAAGTTTTTGCATAGTTTTATGCATCAGTTCTAACACGACCATAAAGCGAATAACATAAGAAAATAATTATCACACAGGACAAGAGAAGGGCATATTTTCTCCAGGACAGTTACAGTGTATATTTTTGCTGTTTGTAAAACTTTCCAAAACCACATCACGCAATTTTGTATTTTATATTGTGCACTATAATGCATAATTTTTTGTTATATGTATAATTAAATGTTAAACAGTAGTTTATTTATAATTTGCATCAGATGAAGGAATGTTTTTTAGTCAAAAAAGCTGGGAAGTAGCTATTTGTGCAGTATCGTATAATTTGATGATAACATCCTTGTCGAATGAAGATAACGATACCTCTGTTTTAATTATTGTTTAAATCTTCTGTTAAATGACAACAAATTATCAGATTTGTTTTAGGCTGGTATTTTATCATAAGTTTAAAACAAAACAAAATTGAAAAATAAATATATTTGTTTATATGTATTAGGAAATGATAGCATTAAAATATTGTTACTGTAAGACGCAAATATATTGGGTGGTTTTTCCTAAATATATCATTGTCACATATAAATAAATATACATATATTTAGAAACACACATAAATTAATTAATGGTTAACCGAAAAGTTGTTTGTAAGCCAATACGTGACAGTAACAAAATATATAATTACTGTACGTGAGATATTAGTACACGTTATAATTAAAATTAGTATTTTGTCAAAGTAATGATTATATGACACAATTATATTTTTCTTTATGAATTGGATTAAAGTAATCGGATAATAAATTTACAATCCATGTATAGTAAACCGGCCATGTAGGATCAAATTAAATGCTGCGCCCAAGAAGAGAATTTAAAAGTTAAGGTAACGAACTCGGCAACAGCGAATATAGAAGAAATATCAATTGTAAATCGTTATCCATTTAGTAAGCAACGACACCTGTAACTAACAAATCGCGTATATGGATGGCATAAAATGCTAGTTTTATTTATTGTCTTCTAGATGCGCAGTCACGTGATAATACGGTTAAACATTTCCGAAGAATTCGCAAGCATATGCATATAATAAGTAAACACCACTGTGCAAAGGAAAAAGAAGACAGCTGTATACTGCATAATCGGGATATTTGCGCTTATTTAAGTTGCTCTTGTCTTACATATGCATATAATGCCGATAATTTAGCGCTAATCTGTCAGATAAGAAATAGGCAATCTACTTTATTCGTGCATGTAAATATTGGTCATCTTTTCATTTCCGAAAATGACAGTAATTTGCCATACACCATATTGTGTCAAATAAATGCTTCGGTAACAGTTTCATTTTCAATTACTACTAATTAGATAATGCTATATAGCTTCGTAATGAACATTTATCTTGTATCCCGCTTTGTTGCTGAGTTCATTGTTCCAAAATTTTGAAGTCTCTGCAATCACTTTTCCGAAACTGTACCAAACCTTTTGCAGGTTGTGATAAGGCAAAATACCTCCTTAATGTTTACATGTGACTCATGATGTACATCCCAACATCCCTCTAAGTAATAATATTTATAGCTCGACTAGTTAGAGAGTTATGGTGATTATTCCGGTACACCATCCCAACTCTTCTGCCCCTTGTAGGATGGAATTTGGAAATATAGTTTCTTATTTTATATAATATATATTATATAATATATATATATATATATATATATTATATAATATATATTACATATTATATATTATATATATTATATAAAATATATAATATATATTATAGAGTTTTTCTATGATCTTAGGTAAATAATCTTGTAAAATTTCAACATCCTAGTTCAAGAAATTGCGAAAATACTGTGTTCATGTTGCTCGGGTATCATACTTCTTCTCATTCTTTTAATAGAACGGTTATGAAAATATCCCTTTTCTGTTTATACCAACATGTTAACCATGGAACACATTTCAATAAAATCGGAAGTTGTATTCAAGCATTTAAGAAGACACGACGATGATTTATTATTCAAACCAATCCCCTCTCTCTCATTTTTTAAAGTTACAAAAAAAATTCTTAAATGCTTCACACATGTCTCATAACGCATGTCCTTCTAAATTTTTTTGCTTAAGTCGGGGGTGTCGGGAGATACGATAATTATATCACTCGACCATCCCATATCCCCCTATATAATCCGTAATGTATTAGTTTCGGAAATATACCTTCATAGTGTTTAGTAATAACCCTTAAGATCTTGTAACATTTTGACTGCTCTAGCTGAATGAGTTAAAGAGTTAAAGAGATACGGTATTCATGCTTCACATTCATCTCCAAACTTTTTCACCCCATATGAGGTGGGTGAGCTATTGACAATTTCCTTCTTAGTGCTTATCTACATAAGGAACGTTTTTGTAAAAACTTATTCAAAATTTTAGCTTAAATGGTTGGCAAGATACCATGATGAATGCGTGAGAGCTGAATAATTTTTATGGGTAGATTAAACGTAGTCAATCTTTGGATATTCAAAATGAGCAAGAAGGAAAAGAAAAATTCTCTCCATTTTAATATTCCACGCAATAACAGTCTATTTGTTTTGTTTTTTTATCTTTTGAGACCCTTCAAAAGCCCATGGAGATCTAAAAGCCTGAATGTTTGCACACTTATTGTATAGATTACCGGACAGGACCAAGAGATCTGTCTTTTGTATTCCCTCGCGGTTGCAGAAAGTGTGGGATGACAAAAGGTATTTTATGAGATGTAAAATATACCGATGATATGAAAAGCGGAATATTTGTCCACTTAGTTTATTCACAATGTAGCAAAATCTAACGGAACTAAATTTTTGAACCCCCATCAGGTCGAAAAAATTTGTTTCTTTGCGAAAAGTCATTCTTAACTCTTCAGAGATTCTCTTTTTCCTCAAATTAAAAGGCTGAATTTGAGAGGCTGAAGGCAAATACATTATCAATCACGAGACAAAATCAAAATGATCAGAATTTTGCTTTTCTTTCCGAGGGGACGAAAGAATTGGATGTTCAAAAAGTTAGCTTTTCTTAAACCTTCATGGATTGATCTCTTATGTAACAAATTTATTGCACGAAATAAGATGTAATTTTATTTAACTTAGTATTAAAATATGCTGTCAATGTTTCTATATTTTATTATTTTTTATTACTTTACCTACATATATTGTACAATGTATATGAAAAATATTGTGACGGAGTCGAAAATTCGAATTTGAGTTTTCGACGAAAAAGCACGTTTCAAGCATTGTTGAACGTGGATCAATCGTTTTTGAAGTGATATCTGCATAAAGGTGTGTACGTAATTGTGTATATGTGTGTATATATGTGTGTAGGTATCGAAAACCCAGACCACTCGACTGATCCTAGGGTTTACAGCAGCACTTTGAGTTTCGGGTAACGAGGTGTGTGTATGTGTGTGTGTATGGATGTATGGATGTATATGTGTATGTAGGTATGTGTGTGGAGGGCCTTGAATCTGTGGATTCGATATCTAACAAACGAAAGAAGTGGTTCGAACGCAATTTGGTACGATTCTTACAATCTTTTAATACTGGAAGTCGATTGATTTTAAATGCTACCGACAATTTAAAAGCTCCCAAACATGAAAAAATCATGGAAATTTACGACATTCAATCATGTTAAATAAGTAATTATTATGTGTATTTTTTTTACAAAAACGAACGACAAGAATTTTAGAACGCTAACTTGAACCGTTTTCAAGATATTTGACGTTTCTCAAATAAAAAATTAAATATTTTAAAATTTACATAAAAATGAACAGTAGTATTTATTATCAAATATGTAACACTTGGCGACTAATTTCTAGATTAATTTGCGAAATACTGCCAACTTGGCACTTTTTTTAATGTAGTAGCAAACTGACAAAAATATTATCAAATTAGTAAAAATTGAATTTACGAAAATGACGCTAAAGTGATGAATAAATTATTATTGATGTATTTTAATATATTAAAAGGGAATATATTGCTTAATAGATGGTAGCAATATTTCCAATTATCATGTTATGTTTGCGCGAAATATAAGTTATTTTGGTACTTATAAAATAATTTTACATGTTGTCATGCAGAAATCCATCGTGGCGTGGGTCTTGTCCATAATTATTTCTCATTGAAAGAAGTAATGTGAGCAAATGTGCCGCCGTTACCTCCACCCCCCCTCGGCATACCCCAACCACTAATTTAATTCTTAACAATGAGCCTATTCCCTGGCAATCTAGTTATAAGTACCTTGGAGTGCACTTTGATTCCACATTATCTTGGAAACTTCTCATTTCTGAAACATGTAAGAAAGTGAAATCTTCACTCGCCCAGCTTCGACCCCTTTTGGCTAGAAATAGCCGTCTGTCAGTCAAGAAAAAGTTATTGCTATACAAGTCCTGCATACGTACAATAATGAGGTACGGAGCCCCTATTTGGGGGCACAGCAGTGGAGGTTGACCTCAGGAAGCTTCAAGAACTTCAAAATAACGCATTGCGTTCGTTTGCTAATCTTCCGCTCTACGTCCAGTTAAAAGTTCTGCATAAAGACCTCAAAATTCGGCCATTTTTGGAACATGTCAAAAATTTATCTCTTAAATTCCATAGAGCTCTGAGAAACGTGAATAATCCTACTCTCGACAGTATCCCACGCTACCGTCCTGGTAATCCGGGAGCGCGAAAGCGCCCTCGGTTATTACCTGTGCGATCCGTGTGAGATATTTTTTCCACCCTAAAAGTGTATTCGTCTAGCATAGTTTTACATGCTCTCCTTTCTGACACAGGCTTGTAACCTTTTAGTACCCCGCCCTCGCATTTGGGAATTCGCGAATAGTTGACAAGCTCTTTCCCCTTTTCTCTGCTAGGCATTATCAAACTCAAGGCCCTGCGCCCCTCTGTTTCCCCACCTCTGCTCTTCCCCACCTCTGCTGGCAGCCCGCTTGCCCCCGCCCCAGCTGTTTCACTTCTGAAGACATGGGGAAGAGCATGACTTTGGTCATTGCCCCCCCCCCCAAAGCTACTGACTTGCTATAGTAGACGGTGACGCCCCACAACAAGATACCGCGTTGTTGCGTTCTACAGATGCGGCCGGATTGAACCTGTCAATATTTCGGTGACAGACTCGTACACGACGACAGTCATTGATAAAGCATAAGCGTGACGAGTCTCAGAACATGACCCTGTGCCATTCAGCAGTCCACGTGGCTCTATCTCGAAACCATTGCAAACGGAGGTATCTGTGCTGTTTGGTCAATGATAGTCTACTTAACGGGCGCCATGAGTGCAGGTCGCACCGACGACCAATCGGCAGGTAATGGCAGTGGTCGATATGGAAGCATCAAGGATATCCTGCACATACTGCAAAAGGGCGACGGAAGTGGCCTGCAGGGCCACCAACGCTTGCCAGCGGATGCGTCGGTCGAGACGCATGCGTCGGTCGCTGACGCCGCTCGAGACCGTAACGGCACCCCTCAAACATGCCACATTTCCTTGTTCCAACCATTTTCGCTACAGCCGGTGCGCCGGGAATGCGTGTTGATGGCTGTCCGTTGAGCTTTGACGTATGGACCAACCTGCCCTTCTGAGTCCGAACACCATACCCCTCCTGAAATCTTCTGTCTGCTGGAGCTGCTTCGGTTGGCGGCGGCCTGGCATTATCTGCTGCTACACGTTTCCTCTGATACAAGAGAAATTGCAAAATGATTTCCCTGGCAGAAAGAGCTGCACGACTATAACCCATTCTGCAGGTTCCTTCCCTTACATCTCACTCAACGGGCGCGGGATAGCCGCGCATTTCGCATCATTTACATAACTCGGTGAGCTGCGTCTATCCTGCAATTTGCATATTTTTCTGCCCACTCCTTCTTGGTGCCTCTTTTCACTGTCACATAATGTATATGATAAACGTACAATATCTTGAAAACGGTTGAAGATAGCGTTCTAAATCTTATGTTATTTATTTTTTAATGAAAAATTATATAACAAATGATTATATATTTAACATTACTAAGGGTTCTGATTAAGATTCCAAACATTCGATTACATTTAAAATCAATAGGATTCCAGTATTTATCGATTTTAATAATCGTACTCAATTGAGTTCGAAATGCAACATTCGTTTGTGATACATCGCATTCACTCACATACACACACACACACACATACTCGCACCTATGTACATATACACACATACGTCTATAAACGTTCGTGAGATATCGTATTTACAGACTCCCCCCCCCCACACACATTAGCATACACACACATTAGCATACACAGCCACACCCACACACACATTAGCATGCACAGACACACCCACACACACATTAGCATGCACACACACCTATATACGTATACACACATACGCCTGTAGCTGCCCATACCCTAAGATGAGTCGGGTGGCCTGGGTTTTCCACACATACACCTATACACATTCGTGAAATATTGGATATACAGACTCACCCACACACACATTAGCATGCACACATATACACAACCATCGTTTCAAAAACACATAATTCCAGTTCAGGGATGTTTGAAACGCTCTCTTCCGTCAAAACTCGAATCCGAAATTTTGAATTCGCCACAATACTTTCTTTTCTTATTATACCACATATATAGGGAAAGTATTATATATTGTCGCGCTCTTTTCCCTCACAATAAATGTTATGTGCTTTAAAAAAGTTCTTTTTATTCTTCTGAAAAGAGTATTCTACAGAATATCCCTTTAGCACAATAAAACCTTTGTGGGTGTAGAATAAAATATTTTAGTAAGACAGAGACCGAAGCCAACAAATATATTTGAGAGAAACTGCAACAATATATTTCATTGTAACTTTTTGCTGGGTATTCGAAATACTTAGAGGTTTGCCTTTGCTGTATTACGAGTATTACGTAGATGTTATTTAAAATGGAAAACTATATTTGAAATTTAGATTCAGATTGAATACATTGAATGCTTAACATATTTTACATTTACCGTAATTATATCTATATTTATCCGCAATATGATTAATTATCCAACTCTATATTGGCAACACACATTTCATAATGAAAATCTAGTGTAGCCAACACATGACTTTCACTACAGACTCAAAATTATTTTCCATTTAATAATCCATTGTTTTTGCACAGAAGAGTTTAGATGTACAGAACAGTTTTATTTAATTTTCCTTTTCACTCGGCGATAGGACGTATTTTCAAATAGGCGACGTGGCAAAAATGCGAAAAATCTAAATTATCTCGAGAACAATTCGTCCTACAATTATAGAGTTAGTTGTATTCTTTTCATCCTCTAAAATTACGAAAGAAAACAGGCATTTAATTGATTTGAGAATATGTAGTACTTTATTAAATTTAGACAATTTTTACGGACCATTTTTCAAAAAAAAAAAAGGGGGGGGGGTTCACATTGTACCAAAAGCGAATTTCCGCCAGAGTAACCCACAAGTGGCTTATCTATCAAATTTTGTGAAATATAATCCATTAGTTTATCAGCTAGAGTGGATACATATATTGCACAGGCACGCTGGCAGACACACAGACAGACAGATAGACATACAGACAGACATATAGACACACAGATACACACATAGATATCAAACTAAAAATATAATTTTCGGGTTTTAGTGTGCTAGAAGAAACTTATAGATGTGTCGAAAACTCGAGGTGTGATTTTTAACACGATTCCAATACTTTACCCATACGTTAAAATGTGTATTTCCACCTATACATTGACATGTGTATTTCCAAGAAAACATCTGACGTTGTTAAACATATAGAGATACTTGAATGAATAGCCCAGCTTTGCTTGGGACCAAAATAAGCACCCGCCACGTATATAATGCAGATACAGATAACACCACATGATTTCAATATTGTCTGTTTTGAACCAATACCATTCACGCCTTAGTTTCAAAGCATGTGTATTGTATCCGTGCGTAGCAATTAGCCACGCATGGTTCCAAATGCCCACTGCTCTCCATAGTAACTACTAGATTGTGTATCGCCTACCGCAGACAGAAATCAATCGCCAATTTTTATGCTTTGGTTGAAAATTAGAGAAAATCAGAAAATAGAGCAATGCAATTTTATTTTTAGAATGTGATGATATATGCTCATATTTTTGCCAAACTTTGGAATTGCGATAATTTTCCTGTTTCATATGCAGCGAAGTAAGAAAATAAAAAATAAAACATATATATTCCAATGTATTTAAACATAAATAAATAAATATATCCAACGAATTCGATTCAAACATCGTAATAAAGACCATTCTTCGATTTTGTCGATGATCTATAGGTGGAAACTTTGTAATAATATTTTCAATCCCCATTATAGAACCAATTTGTATGAAAATCTCCAAAATCGGTGTTCAACATAAAGTAACTGGAAAACTAATTCGAATTTTAAAAACAATCTCTACGAGGTCTGTCGGACCGGGAATTCAGCTATCCCAGTACTAAATTTCATCGCTGTGCGAAGCTTAGATTTTCCGCTACACACATGGAAAGACAGACAAACTGAAAGGCAGAAAGTTTATTTTATAATGTAAGATGTCATTTCTGAACAATACACTGGTTCTTGAAAGACACAGACTCCAGTCGGTACTAAAATCTTTCTGCATGTCTTCCCGTTGATTTAAACTTAACACATTTTACACATATTTTTGAATTATGTATATCTATATTAAAACAACAGAGATTAATCATGCTTAAAATTTTGATTATGAAACACTTTCCTGAAAGTTAATTTCATTTAAACATCTCTAAAATGCGATACATTCAGCGATGATGTTTTTAAAATTATTATAGTACAATAACTGGAAACTTAAAACTTAAAAAAAGCAAAGATATAAAATCGCTTGCTTCTCTATCTAAGTAAAATCAAAGAATATTCCATTCATATCTCTTATACTCCCGACTCCAGAGCTAAATAATTTTGCGTTACAAAAGTCAGCAATTCCGATAAGAACTCATCTTGCAATCACTTGTTTTGCATACGTTATTTGCATTTTGCATACGTTAAAATTAGGCTTCGTTGTAGAAATAATCAAAGTTTAGTGATCATTAAAAATAAAAAATATTGTAATTGCTTAAGCCCAGAATTTAAAAAATACAGATAATATGCAAAAATAAAGCGGTTTTAAGATGCTAAATATAAATACAAGAAAGATCAATCTTGCATAAAGCATTGATTATAAAACACTATCCAACTGTAATTTTTTTTAAACATCTGGAAAACATCTGTGTAAAATAATATCGCCGCTGAATGTATCGTATTTTAGATACGATACATTCAGCGGCGATATTATTTTAATTATCACAAAACTGCAATGATTTATTTTACTTGCATAATGAAACACTAGAGTACGTTCTAAGTCCATGCTTAAAACGTCATTAAAAATTTATTCAAATGAAGTCATCGAATTATAAATCGTCTGGCTCTCTATGTAAAAGCAGTGAGTACTTTATTCATACACTTTTATCCGGGACTCCAGAGTTAAATACTTTTGCATAAAAAAATTCAGCAATTCTTACACAATTCATCTTGCAATAATTTGTTTGCAATTTACATTCATTAAAGTTAGGCTTCGTTGTAGAAATAATCAAAGTTTGATGATCATTTAAATTAAAAAATATCTGATGTGGGAAACACATGACTTTCCTTATATAATACAATGCATTTGCTAGTTTTAAAGTAAAAAAATAACGTATAAGATCCACGGCCCTGTGTTTTTTTTTTATCGTTGAATTGTACATTTGGCGATTTTCCGGATAACATGTAAAACTATTTCAAAATACTCAATTAACTTATACTTCGCCCAATTGTAAATAAACAATTATCAATATTAATACCATCCTCAATATATTCGTTATATTCCATATATTCCAATATATTCCATATTTTAAAATACCTTAATAATTACATCATCAATTAGGCGTAATTTTCATTAATTTAATGTCATTTCTGAAATTTTGACGATAGTTTTGTCAATCTTGGGCGAAATATCGCCAAGTTGGGAATACTTTGCTAAATTACTTTGCTAAGTTTGCCAAATGCACCACCAAGTATTACAGACAGACGGAGAGAAGAGTATTTCTTATATACTAGAAGGTATGCCCGTCATATGGCGAAAATCAGAATTTGCGAAGCATTGCTTCATATCTAGCATCATTTTTATCAATTTAAGGACATTTTTGTCATTTTAGCGACATTTATAATAGTCGTCAAGTTGGCGACGTCCCGCTAACTTTTTCGCTAAACGTTACGGATGGACGTATTCTTATAATCTACGTTTATGTTCTTTCCAAGATATTGAACTTTCATCATCTAGTCGTCATTTTCATTGCTTTAGCGTCATTTTTATTAATTTAGCGACATTTTCGTTAATTTGGCAATATTTAAAAAGTCGCCAAGTCGGCGAAATCCGCCAAAATCTTTCCAACCGTTATGGACAGAGAAATAAGTTATTCTTTTAGCAAATAAATGACTATAACCGTCCAAATACAAAAGTATTATTTAAAGTATCTTTTTGTATGAATGGAACTAGCTAGATCCACGAGAATGATGTCATCAAATGTATCACATGATATTACTTATGCAAAGTGAACATATTTCGCAAAAAGTAATATTTTTTTTTATTTTATATGATTTTATTAATAATTTTTTGAAGAATGTTAAATATCTCAAGAACGGTTTATGCTAGCGCTCTAAAATTTATGTCAATCGTTTTGTAATAAAAAATTTCATAAAAAATAACTATTTTCATAACTTTATTAAATGTTTTAATTTTTTGATAATTTTTTCAAACCTTCACTCGAAAATTTAAGGGGGTTCTGAACATTCGATTGTGTATAATAACAATAGACTTCCAGCATTCATGAATTGTAATTTTTGTACTAAATTTCGTTCGAATCGGTCCATTTAGTCGTCAATTATCGTCTCCAAAGGCTCACTGACACAACACACAAGCACACACACGCACGCACATACTTTCACACACACACACACGCACGCAGATATCATCTCAAAAACGTCTAATTCGTGTTCAGGGATGCTTGAAACGCGTTTTCCCGCCGAAAACTCGAATTCGAATTTTCGACCCCCGTCACAATACTTTCCATATACATTATATGGTGGAAAGTAATATTGTAACTGCGTCGGCGCAGAATATGCACAGGAAAAACGTAAATACAAAGCGGTTTTAGGAGGTATGTAACACTAAATATAAATTAAAATGAACTTAAAAATCACGATTTCGACACAAGATGGATATCATATTGCATTTTGAAGTGGGTCACGTGATCTCTTTATATTATATGGATGTCATTATTACTAAGGAGGAAATCATTATCATTAGGATGTCATTATCATTAGGATTATCATTAGGATGTTATTTTAATTTTCATTTAAAAAACTACCGAACATATTTTGCTAAAAACAATTCTTATATATTTTATGGGATAATTTGAATATTTCCTAAAATTTTCCAAGCAGTTTGTGAAATTTAACTTTGCTTAAATTTTTTTTGAAAAATAAAAGCAAACAAATAAAAAAAAAGTTAAAGTCCCAAAGGGTTCAATGTTCTTCATTTTTATCAACCCGAGTTCAATCCAAAACTAATTGGGTGATATTACTCATTTACATTCCTACATGCCCCACAGACCGTCTCAACAACATACTAAAATTTCATTTTGATAAAGTCAGTTTTACGGCAGTTATCGTGTGAACGGGCCGACAGACAGACAGAATGAACAAAGTCATAAATACTTTTCATCTATGTTGTAAAGTGTTACAAAGTAGCTGACTGTTTAATGTTAGCACAGTGTTTCCCAACGTGGGGCCCACGCCCCACAGGGGGACAATTTGATTGTTAAGGGCGGCAATTCGAAAATGGACTCGTCCAGAGTTTAAGATGCAATAAAAATGCAGAGAATTAATAAGGTGCAATTAAGATGCAATTAAGATGCGGAGTTTAAGATACCAAATGTGCAAGAAAACTATTGTTACCGCTATTGTTATCTTCATATTTAACTGAATGTGGATTTAGTGCCATAAATGATTTGCTGCTAAAAAAAGAAATCGGCTGGATATAACACAACGGGGAGACTTGAGACTGAAACTAACTAAATTGGAACCTAACATAAAATCTCTTTGCAGCAAGAAGCAAGCGCAAGGATCTCACTAAATTTAAATAATAAATAATTACTAATAATTAAAATATAGAAAAATATTTCATTAAAATTATTTCGTACTTGAATTTTAGTTCTCCATTATATGTTTTGAAAATTTACTTACTGTGTTTCCTCAACAATTTCCCAGTGATTTCTTCCTAAAACCTATCATTTAAGTTTCTTTAGTGAACAGTTCAATTTTTGAATATTAAAAATTATGTATATGTTACACGGGGGGGGGGGGGGCATAAGAATTTTAGAAAGGCTTAGGTGGGGCATGGCACAAAAAAGGTTGGGAACCACTGTGTTAGCATTAAGAGTATTTCAACTGCGAGTTTGTGTTCTGAATAGACTAGCAATATCAAGACCACAACTTTTTGGAGGCATGCATGCACATAGTTTAATTTTTGCCAGATGGAGCCCCTTTCTACTTTCCCTACAATACGTAGTAATGTATAGGGAAAGCATTGGAATCGTGTCGAATATTACAATGTGAGTTTTCGACGGATTTACCCGTTTGGAGACCTCTAGAACACGAAAATACTATTTTTAGCGTGACGTCTATGTGTGTGTGTGTGTGTATGTGTCTCCGTATGTGTGTCTGTGTATGTCTGTGCAATGTATGTATCCACTCTAATATAAATACTAAATGACAAATGTTATAAGATGTTGTAGATAAGTCATTTGTGGGTAGCCATGGTGTTGATTCGATTTTGGTACTATCCGGGAAATAAACCTGTCTTTTTTAAAATATAACTCACAAAAATTGCAAAAATCTAATATAAAAGTCTACATTTGCCCGAATTTATTAATTAAATGCTTGCTTTATACATAATTTGTAACGAAGAAAAGAATAAAACCAATTTCCTTACTCTAGGACTAATCATTCTTGAGATAGTTTTGTATCTCCGCATTTTTGTTCCGCCGCTTTTGAAAATATGTCTAGTTATGAAAGGAAAACAAAATTGCATTAAAAAGGGCAAAGTCAGTGTTATATTGTGGAATTAAACTTAATTTAACGAAATATTAAAGAAATATAGAGACATTGAATTCCAGTCTATAAGGAAAGTCGTGTACTTCGCACATCAGAACTTCACTTTCCCTGTAATACACTCTAGTGTATAAAGTATTGGATTCGCGTCGAAAATTGCACAACGTTTCGAGCAGCCTTCAATTCGAAAAAACTATTTTTAGCGTGACGTCTGTGTGTGTGTGTGTGTATGTGTGTGTGTCTGTATATATAACGTATGTATTCATTCTCGTTGAAAATCTAATTTATCAAAGTCCACAAAATTTGGAATATAAGTCAATTGTGGGTTATAGTGACCCAGACTAGATTTTTAGTACGATTCTAAAGAAAAATCTTTATTTTTTTCAAAATGGCCCTTAAATTTGTCAAAATCTTAAACGAAAGCCTACGTATGCTTAATTGTATCAATTAAATGTTTGCTTTATACGTCAGCATAATTCTAGTGTGAGACCAGAAATAGATCTCACATTTGATGAGGCAGTTTTATGTATAAATTTATGGTGGCCAAAATGGCGAACAATATGTGTAGTCTGGCTGGCACCGAGTTTTATCACTCCGTGAACCTAAAGGACAGAAGACCATAAATTTAGGGGGCCATGACAGAGGGGCTGAGCTGGGCCTTACGAGATGTGGAATGATTCCATTGGCTAAAGGAGTAACCAATAAAAAAAGAAGATTGTTACGTCAAACTGAATGTGGCAAATAGAAGAAAAGGGGGAGCACCCCCAACGAGATTAGCACAGTCTGTGACCCGAGAATCAAGAAGACAATTATGAAGATTTGACTTAAGAAGGACGTGAGCAGATTTGTGCATCTTGTGCACATATAGCTTGTACAACATGACTTAAACACTTGTGCAAATGTTTCAAAAATACTGGCTAGATCTATATAGGGTGGAGTGCAATCAGATGTACGAGAAGGAGCCAAACACCGCGAGTTATGGCGGTGCAAATAGCTGATGCAAGCATTTGATATATGATCAAAGCCCAAGACAGATTTGAAGGTATGTGCCCATTAACAATCATAGGTCATAGACACATGATAGTAATTTTAATAGTACTGGTCACATATGTCCCCTCTGCTGCAATAATTAATGAGAAAAATTGTTGTTAAGCATATAATTAATAATATGAATAATAGGTGTAATTGAATAATTTAGATTTGATGCTGTTAATAAATGTTTTATTGTTAAAGTTTAAATGCTGCAGTCAATGGGTATTATAATAATAAATTATTCCTTTACAGGACTCACACGAAAGTTAAATAATTGGAGGGTTTTATATAGCGGCGCAACTAGCAATGTACGATTTCAATAATTCCACAATTATGAGAATTTACGGCAATGTTAAGATAAGATAATTAATAATAATTAATATCAATTAAAAGCTTAGCTTTATATTTTTTTTAAATCTGTCCCGCATCTAGAACTAGCCGTTCAAGCGAAAATTGAAGAATAACTGAAAATTTTGTGTAAGTTAAAATAATTCTCTGTTATTTTGTGCTGTTAAACTAAATTTGATTAATTATGAAAGAAATAAAAAGAAACTGAATTAAAGTTGTTAGGGAATGTTGTATACTGCTAATATCAGATTATTTCGATTTATTTTATGAGTTATTCCATGTTTCATGCACTTCTGAAGTGAAAACTATTCCGTATATGCAAAGAATTAATTGGTCGAGCCAAATGGGCGCTAAAGAACAGTTCTCTAGCACCAGTATGGTTGCTAGAGCTTGTCAAGCGAGCATGAACAAGGGAATGAACATGGGAGGGAATGGACACCCAATGGGTGTATAATTATTATTATTTGAATCCAGACCATGCATCTCACCTATTAAGTATTGAGAAATTATAAACATGGTCGGGAAATGATATCTTCAGAATGAAGATACCCAGCCATAATACAATAGCAGGGTCCTCATCCACGATCCTCCTGTTTAGATATTAAAGCAAAACGAACTACTACAATGATCTAAATGGTAGAATGATCTAAAGTTTGATATCAATGGGTGTGTAACGCCTGCGTAACTGGCAGCACTAAAAAAGCCCTGGCAGCGAGCTCTAGAATCTCAGCAATTTAGAGGGGTTTGCTTATGTAGCCAGCATAGCGCAGAGGCTCTGGTAATTAAATTGGTCTTAAATTATTTGTGATGATACCGCCCGCTTTGTGTACCTAACGCTGCTTCCCTGAGTACTAATTAACCATTTGATGTCGCACATTTTACAAGATCATACATGGTTTGTAGTTGTTGGAAAAGATAGACAAAAAAAATATGTATCTGAAAGTCCCTCTCGATATTGCACTATAATATCAGGCATGTGCTTTATGCTATTCATAATGCACCTTTATAAATCCTGAATTGAAAACGTACTGTCATGAATTAAGGTACTTAATCTTGTTTATAAATGATCTACTTCAATGGCTGAAACGCTTTAGGGTCCACACTATATATTGCGATGATATAACTCGAATGCATAGCAATGATTGTATAGACGGGAATAAAGTTGTGGGAGTGCAATAAGACAGATGCTATCATATATCGAAGATGGATTGCTTGGAAAATGATTTATTGCATAAATCACTGTTTTGTATATGTTAGGTGTAATGCTGCTACATGTGAATCAAACATCTTGGTAAAATTCAAATACGGGAGTATGTTAGAGTAATATTTAATACTAGCCTCATCCACGCGCGCTTAGCGTGCACGAAATGGCTAGCGGTTATTAAATATGACATCTATATGCTTAATCTCATACATACATACATACATACACACACATACACATATATCTATATATATACATATATATATATATATATATATATATATATATATATGTATATATACAGTGATCTCTCACGTATGCGCGGGCGCAGGGGACAGCGAGAAAAACGCGCATAAGTGAAAGACGCGCATGAGCGAAAAACCACAAATGGGAGCTTAAAAGTGAAACATCAATACATTGTACTACATTATATTTTAAATTAATACTATGTATACACTACTGAAAATATATAAATAAGATTAGTTTCAAAATGCAATGAATTTATTTTTTAATGAATTACTATTTTTTAAGAACACAAAGAAAATGGAAATGCTTACATACTCAAATATCGATTTACTCCTATTACTGATTTCTCACAAAATAATTTACAATCGAGGATTGTTTTTGTTTTCGTGAATTTTCAAAAGGAGTCTTTTCAAGTTCATCAAGACTTGAAAAAGTTCCTTCACTTCCGGAATTGAACTGAAAATAGTCAAGCAGAGTTTCTAATGCTTCTAACGCTACTGTGTGAGTTGGAGGAACTTTTGTCGCATCTTCTTCATCATCGTCGTCCACCTCTTCATCTTTGTCACCACCATTTATTTCAGCTGCAATGTCTCCAATTTCCCGCAATTGAACTGTGATTAAATTTTCATCTACATCAACGAATTCGTTGAAAGTATACGTAACGAGTTCACCGGATGCCAATCTTCTTCGTTTACGTCATTTTCACTTTCATTTTCTGGCTTCTCACTTTCATTTTCTGGTGAAAACAACAATCCTGCTTTCTTAAAGCAGCTTTTAATACACTTGTCAGTTATGTTTCTCTATGAAGAGCACAACATATGAATTGTATCAAGGACGGTAACTTGCTTCAATTCGTCTTTCGTTGCACGTTTTGTTTCAAAAGTAGCCAGAAGTCGACGGATTAAAGTTGTTCTGTAGTGCACTTTCACACAACGAATGACACTCAGATCCAAAGGTTGAATGTTGCTCGTGCAATTTGCAGGAAAAACACAATTTTCGTGTTGTTGAAAGTTGGAAGACCTTGTGGGTGAGCAGGACAGTGATCCATGAATAAGAGAACTTTTCGTTTTTCTTTTCCCATTTTTCTGACGAATTTATGAAGGAAATCCAAGAAAATGTGCGTTGTCATCCACGCCGATTTGTTGCTAGTGTAGTCGCAAGGAAGCTTTTTCACGTTCTTAAAACAGCGAGGTTTGTTTTATTTGCCAATGACCAATGGCGGGAATTTTCCAGTACCATTGGCGTTGCGACACAGCAAGACAGTTAGTATTTCATTACTTCTCCCCCCCCCATGACATGGTTTTCCCTTTAACGTTAAGGTTCTGTCGGGCATCATTTTATAAAAAAAGACTAGTTTCGTCACAATTGTAGTTGTTTTTCGGTTCGTATCCGTTTACTAAAGTGGCCAAGTCTTCTTTCCATTCTTCTACAGTTCCTTCATTGACACTCGCACTTTCCCCAGAAAGGACACGAGTTGCCAAGCCATGCCTATTTTTGAATTTTTCAATCCATCCATGTGATGCAGAGAAGTTTTCCATTTCAAAACTCTTTGACAACTGTACGGCCTTCACCCTTAGAAGCTCAACGTTAACAGGAATGTTCGAGGCATGAGCTTCTTTAAACTATAGTACCAAAACTTTCTCAAATTCTTTGTACTTTCCACCTTGAATTCTGCTTCTTTTCTTCGACTGAATTCCACATTCTATATGAGCTGCTATTATCGCCTCCCGATGTTTTTAAAATCCCTCTCAATGTTGATTATGGGGCATTAAAAGCTTTTTTTGAGGTGCAAGGATTTTCTTCGAACTTTTTAATAACATCCATTTTAAATGAAAGCGATAATTTTGTTCTTTTTGCCATTTTAAAACGTAGCCATCTAACCAAAACTCCAAAGATAGTTCTTTTGTTAGCGATCAATGCCACGTGGTACGTACCACATAACCTCTTTAATTGTCTGCGACTTTTACTGACGTCAATCACAAGAACCCCCCACGTACACCCCTGTGTATAAGGTAGAGGTATGTGTTACTGGAATCTGAGCAATAGGGGAAGGGCGAGGGGTGCATTCTTAGAAGCAGAACAAAAAGGTTACAATTCTTGCGATTAGCAACACCTGACGACTAGAACCTACTTTTTGAACTGAGAATTTTTCTTTTTTCTTTTTTTTTTTTTGCGACGCGCATAAGTGAGAGGTGCTTTTTTTAGTGCGGCGCATGAATGAAAAAGAGTTATCATTGCTTTTCTATATCCCTGGCCTGGACCGTGTAAAAAACGCGCATAAAAGAGAGCGCGTATAAGTAAAGGATCCCTGTATATATAAAAATCCTGTATATTCGGTAAAGAAACTATATTCGGTATTTACATATTAATCAAACCCGTATTGTATGAAAATATCACGCAACCCCCTTCAATAGAAAATATGGCATTCATATTTTTTCCCAGTCTAAAAATAGTGATTTTAAAATATGTTTTAAATTTATATTTAGTGTCGAATTTGTCCTAAAACCGCTTTATTTTTGCGTATTTTCTGTGCATCTATATTTTGTGCCAACGCAATTACAATATTTTGAGTTTAAATGAGCACCGGACTTTGATTATTTCTACAACAAAGCGTAATTTTAATGGATGCAGACTGTAAATACTTGATTGTAAGATGAATTGTGCAAGAATTGCTGAATTTTTTTCACGCAAAATTATTTAGCTCTAGAGTCTAGAATGAAAGTGATATGAATGAAATATTTATTGCTTATTTGCATAGCGAGCCAGACGATTTATATTTTGATGACGTTATTTGAATAAAATTCATTTTTTTCGATGAAGTTTTAAGTTTTCAAATATAATAAATTATTGTACTGTGGTAATTAAAAATTTCATTTGGGAAGAGTTTCCTAATCAATACTTTATTCATGGTTGATAAATCGCGATTTTTGAAGTATGGCTGTTTGAAGTGTTTGCCAGTGACGCAGTTTCCAACATCTATCACACTGAAAACTGGATATTTCTATTTAATTCAGCCAATCGAACCTCTAAAATGCAAAATATTGTAAAACATTATCATTCTTTCAATTTTGTACTAGGATGTATGCCCGTCATATGACGGAATTAAAAAATTGCAAAGCATGGCCTCGCTTGCCGCTGGCGGACTGCCAACCTTGCACAAGGCATTGATGTATGCAACTTACATCTAGTATATATTAATTCACAAGTGCCCATCCGCCTGCCTGTTTTTTGATAGAAAGTCTGCTGTGCGTTTGCAAACAATTGGAAATATCAGCTCAAGAACGCACGAGCAGACGCTTGAGAGTTCATGTTGGCTACGGCATACGCTGACACCTGGCCAATTTAGATATTATTCGGTTCTTGAGTTCTTTGAGTTTGTTTTATAAATTTGTATAGTTCAAATTATGTCCGTACAATATTAATTTTTATGTATGTACGCAATCACTTTATCTATTTTTACCTATGTAAGCAATCAGTCTTTCAGTTCGTTTTATAAAATTGAATAGTTCGAATTATGTCCTCCCAGTATAAGACATCTCGCCAAAATTTTCGCCAAGCATTACGGACGGACGGAGTAATGGGTTATTCATATAGTCGTTTGTTATATGTTATTTCCAAGATATTGAATTGTCATCAATTAGTCTTCATTTTCTTTGATTAAGCGTCAATTTTATCAATTTGGTGACATTTTAGCTTTTTAACAGCATTTAAAAAGACTCTCCAATATGGCGATATCCCGCCAAAATTCGTCAAGATTTACAGACGGAGAAATAGGTTATTCATATATTAAATTCTTACATTTTTCCGAGAAAACTGTAATTTTCATCAATTAGTCATTAATATTACCAATTTGGCTATATTTTTATCAATTTTGCGACATTTTTGTCAATGTGACGACATGTATCGTCAATTTGGCAACATTTAAAATACCTCTCCTATTTGGCGATATTCCGTCAATTTCGACACCAAAATTCGCCAAGCGTTACCCAAAGATAGATAGATAAACGGACAGATAAATCAACGTGTTTATATTAATAATTTACGACTGATAATGTTTCCAAATTTCAAGTTTATATCGCTCTCTCAAGTGATTTTCCAAACAGTCTATTTTTCGAACGGCTTGGTATGGAGCATCCTCTCCTTTTCAAATTTAAATTTTAGAAGAATTAATTTTTTGCAATGCATCTTATCGAATTGCTTACCCATGCGTTAGATTCTATATTTCTATCTCGCTTAAATGCAGGAGTTTTACATTTATTCTAGACATCGATTATTTGGGTGTACCCTTGAAATAACAAATATTGGTAAGGAGAAATTATACACCTTATTCTATTCAAATTGTCAATCCTTGAACAAAATATCTAGTCTCTATGACATCCTGAATTAAGTTTTCTATCACTTTGTATTTCGAAAGTTTTGGTGTGGGAAAACCTCCCTCCCCCTTCTCTTATATAGAACATTTTAAAAAGAACTCGATTTCTTCCTGGGGGGGGGGAATTATTCATAATAGTGATCCATGTATAAAATATAAAGCCTCCATCTTACTTAAAATACGGCGTTTTAATTTTATCCACAAATCGAACACTTTTGTGTGCAACACACCCTTAAATTAGCAAATGCTTGAGAAATGATATTCTACATTTTCTTCCTTTCCAACAATCTACATTTACACCTAACTTAAAGCCTCTACCTCTTCGCAAAATATGTTTTTTTACCATTTCACCTCTCGAACGTTCTAATCGAGGAGTTACCCCATCTACTGAACATTTTTAAAATACTCAATTTTTCTTTAATTGTTCGATTGCACCGTATTTTGAATTTCAAGTTAATATCACACTTAAAAGAGTGCGTTTCTCATTTATTCCCCAAATTGAATATGTTAGAGTGTGGCACCCCCGACTCAGTAAATATTCAAAGAATGAAGTTGCCCACTTTATTCCTTTTAAAAATTTACCATTATACAAAATAAAATGTCTCTATCTCTACGTAAAGTATGTATTTTTTTTACCATTTGACCTTCCGATTGTTTTTGTTTAGAGCATCCCCTGAAATGAACATTTTTGAATAAATAATTTATTTCTGGTTTTTTAATTAAATGATTGGTCCATGTACCAAATTTTAAGTCTCTATCATATTTTAAAGGAAAATTTTTAATGTATTCGTCAAATCCAACACTTCGGTGTACTGCTCCCCCTGAAGTAACAAAATTTAGGAAACTGAAAATACACAGTTTCAACCCTTCAAATTACATACCCATATATCAAATTTGAAGTTTATACTTCATCGCGAAGAATGCTTTTCTATCATTTCTCGTTTCGAACGTTTTGGTGTGGAGCACCCTCTCTAAAGAACACTTTTAAAATATTCAGTTTTTCAGACGTTTTATCGAACGTATAAGCCATATACCAAACTTCTTACAAGTTCTCACTTAAAAGAAGGCGTTTCTTGTGTATTCAGAAAATCGAATATTGTGCTGTGGTCGTACTCTATATAAGAAAACATGAGGAAATTAAAATTTGACACTTTCTGCCTTTCGATATATCTAAATTTACACCAAATTTAAAGTTTCTCTCTCATAGCTAAGCATGTGCTTCTAATATTTTGCATTTTGAGGAGGACTTGTTGGGAACATTTTGGAAAAATGAGAGAGTTTTATTGAACGATTGAACCATGTACCGAATTGCAAGTTTCCATCTATACAGGAAGTGACTAAGCAAGGCGTGATAGACAGACAGACAGACAGACTGGCACTTGGCAATTAGTATATATAGATTATGACACATAAACAAAATTTCTTAACATAAAATAATGAAGAACATAGCAAGATTAAGGATGATGTGTAGTGAGGCTGAGTTATGTGACGGATATATTTGTTCTTCGATAGATGATAGTTATAATGATGATATTAAGTGACATCATAACAAATAAAATGCGCTTATTAATTCATATACCTAAAAATTACTACGGAACTGGTGATAGACTTTAGAAAGGTTGAAATTGGCAAACAAATTTACATAGTCTGAACGACGAATTAATATACTAGATTCATTTGTCTTAGTATTGGCTATAAGTACATTGTGCGCAGCTAAATAATGGCATCCGTATAGTTATAAAATAAAAAAAAATATTGGCGGATTTCCTCCTACCTCTTCACTTAATGTAAATGACAAAGTATTTTTTGCCAAGTTGTAATTACTGTTATGTAAATCGTAATACTATTATGTAATAAATAAAATCAAGGACAAAGCGTCTTTAAAACGAAAGGTTTTTTATTTAAAATATCCAAAAAGACGTATAAAACATATATTAAAAACTGCCAGAGCACTTTCGGACGTACCGGGTGGTCAGAATTAAAACACCCCTACTCTGAGCTCTGATACATCGAACTACTCAGTGTAAAGGCTCCAAAACTGTTGAACCTACTACTCAAGACATGGGGAAAGGGGTTACGCAAAAAAAATAGTTCCAGAATCACCAATAGGTGGCGCTGTAGAACAGAAAATATGCTGAAAAGACACAATATAATCACAAAAAAAAAAAAGAAACACATGCGATATGGAATTTTTCATTTTTAATTTATTTTGCTGATATGAAAAAAAATCTGATGTGGGCAACACATGACTTTCCTTATAAAATGAAATGAATTTACTACTTTTACAGTAAAATAAATAGGTTTTTCTTCTAGTAGATACTAATATCCTTTCCAAGATATTGACTTTTCGACAATTAGTCGTCATTTTCATTGATTATCGTCATTTTTATCCATTTGGCGAGATTTTCGTTAATTTGGCAACATTTCAAAAAGTCGCCAAGTTGGCGAAATTCCGCCAATTTTGTCGCCAAAATCTCGCCAGGCGTTATGGACAAAGAAATAAGTTATATATATATATATATATATATATATATATATATATATATATATATATATATATATATATATATAACTTATTAGATATTGAATTTTCGACATATATTATATAACTATTATTATATATTTATATATTATATAACTTATTAGATATTGAATTTTCCACAATTAGTCGTCATTTTCATTGATTTAGCGTCATTTTTATCCATTTGGCAAGATTTTCGCTAATTTGGCAACATTTCAAAAAGTCGCCAAGTTGGCGACATTCCGCCAATTTCGTCGCCAAAATCTCGCCAAGCGTTATGAACGAAGAAATAAGTTATTCTTACAGCAGATAAATTGGCGTTCAAATGCAAATGTATTACTCAAAGTATCTTTTTTCATGAATGGAATGAGCTAGATCCACGAGAATGATGTCACCCAATTTATCGCATGATATTATATATGAAAAGTGAACATGTTTCTCAATAGGAAATATTTTTTTTCTATTTTATTTGACTTTTTGATAATTTTTTTGAAAATTGTGCAATATCTCGAGAACGGTTCATGTTAGCGTTCTAAAATTTATGTCAATCGTTTTCTAATGAAAAATTACATAAGGAATGTCTATTTACGTAACTTTATTATTGGTTTTTATTTTTTGACGATTTTTTCAAAATTTCATTCGAAAATTTAGAGGGGTTCTGAACATTCGATTGCGTATAAAAAGAATAGGCTTCCAGTGTTTACAGATTGTGATTTTTGTACCAAATTTGGTTCGAATCGGTCCATTCGTTCGTCAGTTATCGTCTCCACAGACCCACTGACACACACACACACACACACATACTTTCACACACACACACACACACACACAGACATCACTTCAAAAATGCTTGATTCGTGATCAGGGATGCTTGAAACGTGCTCTCCCGTCGAAAACTCGACTTCGAATTTTCGACCCCGTCACAATACTTTCCTTATACATTATGTATATAAGGAAAGTAAAAAGAAGATAAAAAAGTGAAGAAACTTAAACTGTCATTGTAACTGCAATTTCGCACCGTAAGCACAAAAATTTGCATAAACCCTTGGTTTGCAGCTACTATGTTCTGGGCATAAAAGGGGATAAAATTGGGAAATTTTCATTCTTATCAGCGATGACTGTCACACTGCCAGAACGTGCTTTGCTTGTGAAGCTGTTTTATGAAAACAAAGGATATGCTGCAGCTGTACTTCGAGAGTTTCGTCGACTTAAGAATTTGCGCAAAGGACCATTACTTCCACAAGCTCTCAGGAGAATGATCGCTCAATTCGAGAAAAATGGACGTCTTGGAGTTCAGCCGGGTGGAGGATGCAAATCGACTCGTTCAGATGTCGTTGACGATGTTGCCACCGCTATTGTTGAACAATCAATGGATAACGTTATACGCAGCATTCCCTGAATCGATAAGGTCCTTGGGACAGAATGTTTGGTACGTTCGAATAAAATGTGCTACAAATGTGTATTTTGTGTCTTTACAGCATATTTTCTGTTGTATAGCGCCACCTATCGGTGTTTCTGGAACTAATTTATTTTCGCGTAATCCCTTTCCCCATGTCTTGAATAGTATGTTCAACAACTTTGGAGCCTTTACACTGAGTAGTGCGATCTATAGAGAGCTCAGAGTAGGGGTGTTTTAATTATGACCACCCGGTATATACGCTCTTTATCAGTAGCTACTTGTAGCCACTGATGGAGGGCTAGTAGCTGATTAATAGCCACTGATGACACACCTTCATTAGTAGCCACTGATGAAGGGCGTATATACATCCGAAAGCTCTCTGGCAGTTTTCAATATATGTTTTGTACGTCTTTTAGGATGTTTCAAATGAAATACCCTTCATTTTAAAGAAACTTTGTCCTTGATTTTATTTAGTAACCGCTGATGAAGGGCGTATATACGTCGGAAAGCGCTCTGGCAGTTTTTAATATATGTTTTGTACGTCTTTTAGAATGCTTTAAATAAAAGACCTTTCGCTTTAAAAACGTTTTGCATATGATTTTATTTATTGAATGCAGACGTGATACAAATTTTGACTATTATGTAAGTCGTAATTTATGTTAATGTAAATTTGCTGTCTGTGTTTATATACTTCATCTCTTTGATAAGAAAAGATAATTTGTTATTTTTTCACGTCTTGTAGCGCTTTTTTCATTTGATATCCTATTTTATATGTTTTAATGTATTCACATTGGAAATGAGTATATTTTGTGCGCACACACACACATATACGCACACCTTCGGAATTGAAATTTTAAAATTTTTACATAACGAATATTTTCATTTGACCCTCACATTCATCTGAATGCCGAAGTTATAGCTTGTTAGTAGAATGAGTGAGAATTAATCGAGAAAGTCGGACATGGGCACACATTACAATTACTGTGATTGTGAATTTTAACTATGAAAAGAAATTAAAAAAATCTGATGCGGGCAGCACATGACTTTCCTCATATAATACAATGAATTTACTAATTTTACAGCAAAAAACATGTTATTCTTATAGTAGATACTTCTATTCTTCCCAAGATATTGAATTTCCATCAATCAGTCGTCATTTTCATTGAGATAGGGTCATTTTTATCCATTTGGCGAGATTTTCGTTAATTCGGCAACATCTTTAAAAATCGCCAAGTTGGCGACATTCAGCCAAAATCTCGCCAAGCGTTATAGAAGAAGAAATAAGTTATTCTTATAGCAGATAAGAGACTATTAGCGGTCAAATACTAAAGTATTGCTCAAAGTATCTTTTCTCATGAATGGAACTAGCTAGATCCACGAGAATGGTGTCACCCAATTTATCGTATGATATTACATATGAAAAGTGAACTTGTTTCTCAGCAGTTAATATATTTATTTTAATTTATGGAATTTTTTGATAAATTTATTTGAAAAATGTGCAATATCTCGAAAACGGTTCGTGTTAGCGTTCTAAAATTTATGTCAATCATTTTCTAAGGAAAAATTACATAAGAAATGTCTATTTGCGTAACTTTATTAAAGGTTTTGATTTTTTGATGATTTTTTCAAAATTTCACTCGAAAATTTAGGGGGTTCTGAACATTCGATTGCGTTAAAAAACAATAGGCTTCCAGTATTCACTGATTGTGATTTTTGTACCAAATTTCATTCGAATTGTTCTATCCGTTAGTGAGATATTGTCCACAGACTCAATGAAACACACACACACACACACAGCCATCACCTCAAAAATGTCCGATTCGTGGTCAGGAATGCTTGAAACGTGCTCTCCCGTCGAAAACTCGAATTCCAATTTAGACGGATTAGAATTAGAACGGATGAAATGTTAAATATAAATTTATA
Source organism: Amaurobius ferox (assembly GCA_951213105.1). Taxonomy (NCBI): domain Eukaryota; kingdom Metazoa; phylum Arthropoda; class Arachnida; order Araneae; family Amaurobiidae; genus Amaurobius; species Amaurobius ferox. Next base: position 47,791,661 of record OX578153.1, on the reverse strand, counting down.
AGAACTTCAAAAATCACGATTTTTACACTAGGAAAAAGATGGATGCCATATTTTATTTTGAAGTGGGTCATATGAACTCTTCATATAATGTGGATGTAATTATTATTTTCTTTTTTAATTAAAAAACTACCGAACATATTTTGCTAAATTTTTTCTATATATTTTATTTGACAATTTGAATATTTCTAAAATTTTCGAAGCAATTTGTGAATTTTAATTTTTCTTGAAAATTTTTAATAAAATATGTTCCATAGAGTTCAATGTATTTCACTTTTTCAACCCGGGTTCAATCCAAAATTAATTGGGCGATATTATTCATTTACATTACCATATGTTCAAACAGACAATCTGAATAACATAATAACATTTAATTTTGATAAAGTCATTTTTACCGCAGGTATCTTGCGAGCGGACAGACAGAATAAACAAAGTCATAAGCACTTTTAAACTATGTTGTAAAGTTTGAAACAGCTTATTTTCATTTACACAAAAAGCAATTTTTTAAAGAATGCGGAATAAAAGCAATGTTAAAATATTAACCTATTTCGTATGCTGAGACAGCTAATAGGTACGGACTAGGAAACAAATCTGGAACTTTGATGCCACGCTCATAATGCTGCCAGATAAAATAATATAACTGTGTAACGATATATTTGAATCTACTCTATAGAGCAAAAGAACATATGTATTCCGCAGATAATTGTTTTTGTATGCTATCGAATTTCAAATTACCTATTTTGCTGCAAAACTCACTTTTTCTTTTTCTTCCAAACGTAGCTAATATGCGAGAATGTGCTGTAAACTTTCGGATATATGAAAAATTTATGGATTCTTACATATTTTTAAAAGACTTTCAAAATTTTATAATAGAACCCAACAGCTAGCTGAATTTGTATCCATCCATATTCCAAAGTCTCTACCACGCCTACAAATTCCCGCTTGCATTTAAATTTAGATAACGATGCGGAAATGATAATGAAATTTTGAAAAATTCGATATTTTTTATACGTTTCTACTTATTTGTAAAACATCTCTAAAATCAGCATAAAAACAGGGAAAATAAAGAGAAAGTCAAGATCTGGATTTGTTTTGCAACGAGAGACGTATAAATGTGTAGTCGGCTCTAATAGCCTGAAATTCTATAGATGGTTTTATACAAATTTTTAAACAAGTAAAATGGAGTATTTCAAATAATTTCTCATTTCGTTTTTAACACTTTACAACATAGTTGAAAAGTGTTTATGAGTTTGTTCATTAACACTTTACAGCATAGATGAAAAGTGTTTATAACTTTGTTCATTCTGTCTGTCTGTCTGTTTGTCTGTCTCTTTGTCTGCCTGTTCGTTAGCACGATAACTGCCGTAAAAATTACTTATCAAAATGAAATTTTAGTATGTTGTTCAGACGTTCTGTGGGACCTATGCGAATATAAATGAATGACATCACCCAACTAATTTTGGATTGAACCCGGGTTGAAAAAATGAAATACATTGAACCCTATGGGACCTAATTTTTCAAACATTTTTAAGAGGATTTAAAATTTACAAATTTCTTCCAAAATTTAAGGAAATATTTAAGTTATCTCATAAAATATATAAAAAAAATCAGCAAAATAGATACAGTAGTTTTTAAATAAAAATGTATTTTACAGTGTTGTTTACAAAATATCAAATAAATATGAAATAAGAACAAATGAAATAAGAATAATATGAAATAAGAATAAATATGAATAGTAGGAGTAGAAAACACGGGGTATGGAATGAAACCAAGGAGTAGTTTTTAAATAAAAATGTTGTTTACAATGTTGTTTACAAAATATCAAATAAATATGAAATAAGAACAAATGAAATAAGAACAATATGAAATAAGAATAAATATGAATAAAAACAAATAATGTCTAGTTCAGATCTCCATCAAGTGTTTTCCCAGAAATCCTTTAATATATTTTCATTACACTCTATTTAACTTTAGAATATTTGAAACGAAGCTTTTCATTAAAAGTTGTGCTATATAGCCACATATTTGCTTTTCGCTCAATCACCTTTAATGTTTTCCGACAATTTACTGACATTTAAGGTTAAATAGCATTTTGAATAGAATTTTATTTCAAATAACTCATTCAAACTGCTGCATACTAAACTGAAATATACAATTTTCTTTAAAAATACAGAACTACTAAATTAGTAACGGTTTTCACCAGCTCTGGAGGCAAGAAATTGACTTCTTCTGTGGGACAAACGGACAGAGTAACCGCATCGACAGAGACAAGAAGGTGCATGTCAATAAATAGTTGCATCACGGAAACTAGAAAGGAAATAGTTGCCAAACAAACAATAAAAAAGTTGAAATGAAAAACCTGTAAGGAAAGGAATAGGGTAACAAAACCCAAAGCACTTTCTATATGAGAAAAAGTAAATAAAAATTAAGGAGTTACTGAAGCTATTATTACTTAATTGAGATATTTTGCTATTTATATTATTATAAAGAAATTGTTACCAGATAAAGGGTTTCACATACTTTTGCTGTTTATTTTCATTCATTTTCATTAATTTTCTCATTTGGCACCGATTTCCTTCCTAGATCGCTTGATGTAATTGTTTCTTGACAAGCGATTTTTTGCCGTTATTTATGTGGCTCTTTTGCTTTTATTCTGGAAAATGTGATTATTTTATGTGACATATTTAGCGCGTTTCAAAAGAGCTTAATTAGGTCTTACCACAGTAGATTATACACCCGCGCAGAGGGCAAAAGGCATATTTAGGGAGAAATATTCAGGCGTGTTAGTTCGTAGCATTTGATGTGCCCAGTGCGAGACTAAGACATATTACGTACCCGAGCAGCGGTCTAATCTGTGGTTAGGTCTTATTTAGGGGACGAATGTGCACGCTTGTATTTTGTACTTTAAGCGTGTGTTCGCGTAGCGGGAGTAAAATTTTTTCTAAAAGCTTTATTAACGAATTTAATTAATTCTTTAAGCACACAGTTTCAGCTTGAAACACACAGCTACAGTTTCTAGTAGTCTTCATAATGTAATAGCAAAACACATAAAAATCTTTCAATAATAAATTATGTGTGATCAAATTATCTTACAATACTTGTTTGTAAATATGTAAATTTTATTATATCGATGTTTTCATAATTCAGCTATAAAGTTTCCGTTCTATCTAAAATCTAAAGGATAATTTTGTAAAATTAATTTCAACTGTAGGTGGAAAGACTATTGTTCAGTAGCTCATTGGAGTCTCAAATGTTAAGAAGATTCATTGCTAGAATCACGGCTGTGATAAATAAAATCATTTTAAAATCGTACTTTATTATCGCTCGGCGTCAACAATTTCTAAGTAACATTTATTATCAAATTCGTTAGTTGGCATTAACATAAAATTGGCATTAACATAATTTCAATTAGTGCTTTTCCTTTTCAGAAAGCACTAATTGAAATTAAAGTATTAAACAAATTGATCAAAATTTAGATTCTTTTGAACATATCATAAGTACTGTTTATATATTCATATATAATTGAGATTGTATTAGTCAAATATTGAAATGTTATCGCTGATTTAATATCTACATGATAGGAATACTGGTAAAATGTATAAACTTCATTTTTTAATGCAAAACCCAAACAAAAAAAATCTGATGAGGGCAACACATGACTTTCCTTATATAATGTAACGAATTAACTACTTTTACAGTAAAAAAAATAGGTTTTTCTTATAGTAGATACTTATTTCTTTCCAAGATATTGAATTTTCGACATTTAGTAGTCATTTTCATTGATTTAGCGTCATTTTCATCTATTTGGCGAGATTTTCGTTAATTTGGCAACATTTCAAAAAGTCACCAAGTTGGCGACATTCCGCCAAATTCGTCGCCAAAATCTCGCCAAGCGTTACAGACGAAGAAATAAGTTATTCTTACAGCAGACAAATGACTATTAGCGTTCAAATACAAACGTATTACTCAAAGTATCTTTTTTCAAGAATGGAACGAGCTAGATCCACGAGAATGATGTCACCCCATTTATCGTATGCTATTACATATGAAAAGTGAACATGTTTCTAAATAGGAAATATTTTTTTTTATTTTATATGACTTTTTGATAATTTTTTTGAAAAATGTGCAATATCTCGAGAACGGTTCATGTTACCGTTCTAAAATTTATGCCAATCGTTTTCTAATGAAAAATTACATAAGAAATGTCTATTTGCGTAACTTTATTAGTGGTTTTGATTTTTTGACGATTTTTTCAAAATTTCATTCGAAAATTTAGGGGGGTTCTGAACATTTGATTGCATATAAAAACAATAGGCTTCCAGTGTTTACGGATTGTGATTTTTGTACCAAATTTGGTTCGAATCGGTTCACTCGTTCGTCAGTTATCGTCTCCACAGGCTCACTGACACACACACACACACACACACACACATACTTTCACACACACACACATACACACACACAGACACCACTTCAAAAATGTTTGATTCGTGATCAGGGGTGCTTGAAACGTGCTCTCCCGTCGAAAACTCGAATTCGAATTTTCGACCGCGTCTCAACACTTTCCTTATACATTATGTATATAAGGAAAGTAATATTATGCACCTTTGATAATTACCTATTACTTTCCTTATAACATTACAAACATTTTTGAAGTGATGTCTCTGTGTGTGTGTGTGTGTTTGTGTGTGTGTTTGTGTGTGTGTGTGTGTGTGTGTGTGAAAGTATGTGTGTGTGTGTGTGAAAGTATGTGTGTGTGTGTGTGTGTCAGTGAGTCTGTGGAGACGATAACTGACGAACGAATGGACCGATTTAAACCAAATTTGGTACAAAAATCACAATCCGTAAACACTGGAAGCCTACTGTTTTTATACGCAATCGAATGTTCGGAACTCCCCTAAATTTTCGAATGAAATTTTGAAAAAATCGGCAAAAAATCAAAACCACGAATAAAGTTACGCAAATAGACATTTCTTATGTAATTTTTCATTAGAAAACGATTGACGTAAATTTTGGAACGCTAACATGAACCGTTCTCGAGATATTGCACATTTTTCATAAAAATTATCAAAAAGTCATATAAAATTTAAAAAAAATATTTCCTATTGAGAAACATGTTCACTTTTCATATGTAATACCATGCGATAAATTGGATGACATCATTCTCGTGGATCTAGCTCGTTCCATTCATGAAAAAGATACTTTGAGTAATACTTTTGTATTTGAACGCCAATAGTCATTTATCTGCTGTAAGACTAACTTATTTCTTTGTCCATAACGTTTGGGGAGATTTTGGCGACGAATTTGGCGGAATGTCGCCACCTTGGCGACTTTTTGAAATATTGCCAAATTAACGAAAATCTCGTCAAATGGATATAAATGACGCTAAATCAATAAAAATGACGACTAATTGTCGAAAATTCAATATCTTGGTAAACATATTAGTATCGACTATAAGAAACACCTATTTTTTTTTACTGTAAAAGTAGTAAATTCATTACATTATATAAGGAAAATCACGTGGTGCCCACATCAGATTTTTTTAATATATGAAGACCAAACATTGCTAAATCACTTAACTAAATCAAAGAGTATAACTTTAAATAATTAATAATCGAAATTATTTTCATTATATTTCGCTTTCCAGGATTAATTAAGACTAAAGAAAGACATATTCAAAAATTATTATTTCAGTTAAGAATTAATATAAATAAAAGCTAATTATTTATTCGGTGGTCATTGAAATCAGCTTTCATAAATATTGTAACGAATTAATATTGAAAATGTTAGTAAATTTCCATGTAAACTTCAATATACAAATTTAATAAATAATTTTATTAATTAGAGTAAATTATTGAAACGCAAGTATATTGCGTTTATTATTTTATTACTAAATCTGAATGGTAATTTTTCTTGTAGATCTAAGAAACATATGCATGTATATATTTCTTCTTAGAATGAGTTATATTATTGTATTTACTAGTTATAGATAAACTATATATACTCTAAGACACTACATTCGCCGCACACCGAAAAATAATCCAATAGTGATGAAACTTTACATGCAAACACCTATCGATTGAATATGCAAATGACCAAAAATTCGCAGCCAATGAATGAATAGTCGGAACTACAGAACATTAAAACTGAGCACCATGGTGATGTATATAAGGAGCGAACTTCGCATTCAGGAACAAAACGTGCAGTGGATTTCATTTGCGTTTACGTACCTTGATTGTAACAATTCCTCGCCAGCGAATTCGGGGCCATTACGAGCATATGAAGGAGTTTGAAAGAGGGCGTGCGGTCGGACTGCATGATGCTGGATGGGCACACCGCGACGAATCGCTCGGCATTTGAGTAGGAGTGATGCAATGTACTTTAAACATAGTGCGCAGCAATTAGACGATATTGACAGGAATGGGTCCGGAATGGTAGATTTCAGCGGCATGCCTGCAGCGGACGATCTAGAGCGACGACAGAACGGAAAATTAGAGCGATTGTCAGAGCAGCTGTGACAGCATGAGAATCGTCGTTATCATCCATCCAACGCGTGACAAACACGGAAGTGACAACGCCCGAGTCATTAATAGAATACTACGGGAGCGGAATCTATACTCGCGGCGCAAATTACGCCGCCTACCACTGACCAGTATACGCCTTTAACAGCGATTACAATTGTGCTGGGTCCCAACAACGTGGAATTGTTCGGATTGGGAACAAATTGTCTTCAGTGATGAGTCCCGCTTCGAACTGAGTCCAGACGACCAGCACAGACGTATCTGGAGAGAGCCTGGAGATCGTCAGGATCCTGCTTTTATTGTCACAGGTCTGGTAACAGGGAGTTATGGTCTAGGATGCCATTTCGTTTGATAGCCGGACCCCCTTTGATAGTCCTCCGTAGCATCATCACAACACAGAGGTACGTTGCCGACATTCTACGACCCGTTGTATTGCCATTCCGTTCGCGACACCTGGGTCAACTTTTCAGCAAGATAATGCCAGGCCACACACGGCACGCATCTCTATTGATTGTCTGCGTGCTTACGACACACTTCGTTGGCCAATCAGATACCCAGATCTTTCGTCTATTGAGCACATTCGGGATGAGATGAGGCGTCGCCTGCGATCATTCAAGAATGTAGACGAATTAGCTCGTCAATTGGAGGCCATTTGGAACGACATCTATCAGAACACCATCCAGCAACTTTATACATCAATGCCACGTCGGATAACAGCTGGTTTCAAGGCCAGAGGTGGGCCAACGCCATATTAACCTGCTCAATTTGTGTAGATCTTTTAGTGCAATAAATCATCCGATTATTCTGAAATTATAATCATTTCTTTTTTTGTACATCCTCTTTACACGCACCAAATTTTGTCTTATTTGGGTAATTCTTTCTTGGTGCGTGGATTTTTTTGTCTTAGAGTGTATATAGGGTAACCCATAAAGAGTGAACAGTGGACGATTTTTTAAACCTGTGGTTATAGATCCATAGTTCGAATTGCAAAAATGCTTTAAGGTAGGAAATTATGAAATAGTAATACGAGTATATATGCTGTACCATATATTTGTAGAAAGTTAAGAAAATTAACTTTTTATACAGCCCCTCATTTGGAAAAAGTCAAATTGCAAAAAATGCCCATATCGTATTCAGTCCAACTGAAAAAATGTGATTGTAATACGATCCAATTTGGCACGGTTATCATTAATTAAAATTTTCATTAAGAAATAAGGGGGCATCCACAAATCAACGTCGTTTGCAAATAGTTAATAATACTTTCTCGCCGTCTTCAAATTTATTTTATGCAAACAGAACTGTTGTGTCATTATTGTGTCGATTCACAGTTTGTATTTAATCATTCAAGTAACTCTGCTATTCAATTTGCTCGTCCTATCCTTGTATAAGTGGTAAAATAACTTTTAACCAGTATCGTTTGCATGTCTGTAATAGTTTGAAGAACAAACCATAGAAAAATTGTTTTAAAACTCCACTAAATGATTTCTGCGCATTAATTCAATTTGTGTACTGCCCCTGTATTCATGAATTTTGATGATGAAAAAAGTCACGAAGAAGTGGTGTAAATCAGGAATTTTGTCAATTTATTTCGGCCTAAATTCGAACGTTTAAGAACCAAATTGTCTATTAGTCTGACTAAATGAAGTATTGACGACATTTTTATAATTTGACATTTTTTTCGGGGCTGTATAAAAAATTAATCTTTTTAACATTTTACAAAAATATGGTACCGCATTTAAATTACTAGTTAAAGCAGTTCTGCAATTAGAAATCTTGAAAATAATAATAATAATAATAATAATATCACAAGATATTAATATATTTAAAAGTAGATTCTGGCATGGGAAAAGTTAAGCCACACTTTTCTAGGCTTATTAAGTTTAAGCTGTTATATTAACGAAGCGGTTTTCATACCAACTGTTTTTATATGCAGTTTAGCGATACGTTTAATACTAAATTATTCAGTTTCCATTTATGACGATGTGTAAAATAAAAACCTCGAATTAAGGCTTTAAAGAATTTATCTCTTGAAATAAAGTCAAGAAACGTGAGTGGGTTTAAAGTAACTGCTTCAGCATCAATGAAATGTGACAAATCGGGAAAACCTTTGCAGAAAGGGACATACATCGAAATTCTCTTTATTTCCTGATATTCAACTAGGAAGCAAAGCGAAATGAAAAAGGATAAATTTTTTCAGGGTAAAATGATAGTGATATGTGACACGTGGAAATCAGAGAACTTCAAATGCAGTTTTAGATTTCTAGTTTTAGATTTATATATTTTAGATTTAGTTATTTGTAATATTTATGAGATGTATTTGCATGTATGTATTCCTTTGAAGTTTGTAAGTTTATATAAATGATGTTATTGATGGTGTGTTCAAGATATGAATTCAACAGAAACAGCGATAACGATACTGGATATGGGGATGAATAAATTGGTGTGCTCAACATACATATACTTTTAAACTAACGAAATCATAGATGTAAAAGTAAGGAGTTAAAACTACGTATTGAGAAGACGCCAATATCGTTTGAGACAATAATTCAGGTGTCGCTGGGATAAGAAAAATAGTCCTGGAGTGTATGCATTTCTATGGCTAAATGTCTAAAACATGTATTTAATCTGTCAATTTAGTAAAAGTAAATTATTAGTGCAATGTAGAACTGCAATAAAGAATATTCCCACTTATTCAATTTTTTTTTTACCTTTCAATTTATTTTTATATTCATATATTCTATACTCTGTCCTACAACTATAAAAATCTGCTGTGGGCAGCACTAGACTTTCCCTGCAGACGCGAATTCATTCTTTCTATATTTCATTAAGAACTCATTAAATTGAGTTTAATTGTACAAAGTAACACAAAATTTTTATTTTCAATTCAATTTCTGCTTTTATTTGGTAATTGGATATTTTTTCACAGGCGGCATAACAAAAATGCAAAATATCTCAAATATCTCAAGAACGGTTAGTCCTAGAGTAATACAGTTGTTCTTATTCTTTTATTCGTCAAAAATTACGTATAAATCAAGCATTTAATTGATACATTTGAACATACGTAGCTTTTTATTTTAGATTTTGACGATTTTTGCTGGCCATATTTTAAAAAACGGCAGGTTGTTCTTTTCCGAATCGTACTAAAATCTAATCTGCACCAGAGTATCCCACAAGTGATTTATCTACCAAATTTTGTGAATTTTGGTCAATTAGCATTTCAACTAGATTGGATACATGAGATTGTTGCTGGCCATTTCGCAAAAAGACGGATTTTTTTTTCCGAATTGCACTAAAAACTAATAAGCACCAGGGTCACGCCCAAGAGTTTCACCTACCAAATTTTATGAAATTCGGTTTATTAGTTTTGAGTTAGAATGGATACATACATTGCACAGACATACAGACAGACACACACACACAGACAGACACACACACAGAGCCAAGCTAAAAATTGGTTTTTTCGTATTCTACAGGTTTCGAAACGTGTAGATCCGTCAAAAATTCGAGTTGCGATTTTCGGCATGATTCCAATACTTTCCCTATACATTACCATGTATTGCAGGGAAAGTAAAAAGTACTGGTTAATTATATTCAAAATTCGAGAAATTTTAATTTAAAAATAATCAGAAATACATAGACTAAATTCTACGCCTTTCTGCTGTGTCAACTAACAAGGACAGTTACTTTAATAACACTAGCTACACTTAGATATAGTTCTCAACGCATTATGGCATTTTCAAGTATTTCATCCATAGAAGTTCTTCCTCCGTCTTTCTAACTCTGTGAACGGCATAAATATTGAACAACAAACATTTTAAAGTCATTTTTACAGGACATTTTTCTCAGTCACACACTCTCAATTTATAGTCAAATTATCTTCCGAAATGTAGCATTTTGAAGTCTGTGAACGGTAAATTTAATGCTATTCAGATCTGTAGAAGCATCAGAGCTTGAATATCGGCTATAGAGGGTGAGCCCTGTATAAACATACAAGGTTGTTGTGATTCGTAGTTGTTTAGATATTTATTTAAATTACTTCTCCTGGTCAAAGCAGCCCTCATATGCTTAAACAGAAAAGAAGAGAACCGAACTAATTCATTCGAGGATGAGGTCAATATAACATATATGGCTGTTGGGATTGAGATGTGTTGGAATTCTGCTTTAAATTACTGCTACTGGTGAAAGCAGATTTCGTATGTTTAAGAAGAACAGCACAATATAACAGAATAATTCAATAGAGTGTAAGCTCGGTATAAAATACAGGGTTGTTGCTGTTGGAATTTGTTTGGATTTTGGCTATTCGAATTCTTCCATTTGTTCTAATTACTGCTTCTGGTAATATCAACTTTTGTATACATAAAAAGAAGAGCGGAGAACCCAAAGAATCCAAGCGAGGGGTGAGATCTGTATAAGATAAGGGTTTTTGTGATTAGAATTTGTTCGAATTGTAGTTTCAACTTCTGCTTTTGGTGAAAGTAGATTTTGTTTAAAATAAAAATAATTCAATTGAGAGTGAGACCTGTATAAAATACAAGATTATTGCAATAAGAATTTGATCGAATTCTAGCTATGCAGATTCTTCTCTTTGTTTTAACTACTGCTCTTTGTGAAAGATATATCATATGTTTCAAAAACAGCAAAAAACCAAAATAATTCAATCGTGGGTGAGCCCTACATAAAATAAAGGATTGTTGTGATTGGAATTTGCTCGAATTATAATTTAATTTACTGCTCTTGATGAAAGCATATTTCGTATTTTTAACAACAGAACAGAAAACCAAAATGACTCAATCGAGGACGAGCCCTACATTAAATACTGGATTGTTGTAATTGGAATTTGTTCGAATTCTAGTTAAATTATTGCTCCTGATCAAAACAGCTTTCATATGCGTAAAAAGAAAAGAGCAAAAATAAAAAAAATAAAAATTAAGAGCACAATGAGATTGGAACTTGCTCGACTTATGATTTGATTTACTGTTCTTGATGAAAGCAGAATTCGTATTTTTAATAACAGAACAAAAAATCTGATGTGGGCAGCACATGACTTTCCCTGCAGACTTATATTAACGTTCTCTTTATTTTAACTAAATTTATTTCACTTTTAATTCAATTTTCGTTCTCATGCGGTAACCGGGCTTATTTTCAAAGGTGGCGTATGGAAAGTTCGAAAAACTAAAATATCTCGAGAACGGCTATTCGTAGTCTAATGGGGTTGGTCTTATTATTTTCGTCGTTAAAAATTACGTATTAAATCAGCATTTAATGGATATATTTGAGTATACCCAGTTCTTTAGTTTAGATTTGGGCGATTTTTGCGGGCTATTTTGCAAAAAAAGGCAGGTCATTTTTTTCCGAATCATACCAAAATCTAATCAGCACCAAGGTAACCCACAAGTGACTCATCTACCGAATTTTGTGAAATTCGGTAGATGTTCTACCGAATTTTGTGAAATTCGGTCCCTCAGTTTTTCAGTTAGAGCGGATACAAGCTTTTGCGGGCCATTTCGCAAAAAAAGGCGGGTTCTTTTATTCTGAATCGTACTCAAAATTAATCAGCACCAGACTCGCTCACAAGTAACTTACCTACCAAATTTTGTGAAATTCGGTCCATTAGTTTTTTAGTTAGAGTGGATACAAAATCTGCACAGACAGACAGACAGACACACAGACAGACACACAGACAGACACACAGACGTCACGCTAAAAATAGTTTTTTCATATTCTAGAGATCTCGAAACGTGTAGATCCGTCGAAAACTCGAGTTGTGATTTTCGGCACGATTCCAATACTTTCCCTATACATTACCATGTATTGCAGGGAAAGTAAAAACTAAAATGACTCAATTGAGGGAAAGCCCTACATTAGATACTGGGTTGTTGTAATTGGAATTTGTTCGAATTGCAGTTAAATTACTGCTCCCGATCAAAACAGCTTTCATATGCGTAAAAAGAAAAGAACAAAAATAATCCAATCGGGATGAGCCCTGAAAAATAAAGGATTGCTGTAAATCAGATTGAATTCTAATTTAAATTACTGCTTCTGGTCAAAACAGCTTCTTTTCTATGTTTAAATAAAAAATCAGAAATCATCCAATGCAGTTCAATTCAACAGTTGTAATCATCGGCCGAATACATTTTTATTTTTTTAAATTATTTAACAGGAAAACATTCTGCATTTTACAAGAGAGAAGGGTTTCTTTATTCCGCAGGATAGTTGCCAGAATGTTTTTTAGCGTAGCAGTAAAAACAGTAGGACTGAAAAATGAAATGTAACGGCATTTTTATAACTTTCAAATGTTCGAATAGGAAGTGGGTCGAAATAAAATGGAAAGGTGAGAAAAAATTATAGTAGAAAATAAAATAAAAACTTCAATGCTTGTCAAATGGAATGGGAGAAATTCAAATGCGGTTTGAAAGCTTTGAAAAACTCAGGGATGGGACTGTACTTTTTTTTATTATGTATTTGTTCTCAAATTCTCTAAAATATACAGTATTTGAAGTCAATATTTGAACCTTTTCTGCGATAAAAATAAATTTAGCACTGTTACGATGTATCGACGAATCGTCTGTATGCACTCGGTGAAGCAAGAATTAGTCCAAATGTCTTTATAACTGACAAGTTTATTCACAAGCACAGCGTAAACAGGAAGAATATACAGTTAAACAGCACTTACATTTTTAACTAATTTCTTAAAATAGCCGGTACTACTCTCAAAACAGTTCAATGTAGCTCGTATCTTGTCAACGGCTTTCTAACGGAGTGACAGCTCCTTTTTATAGACCCTCCATAGAAACTTCTGGAAATCTATCATAGAATATTGCTTATTTTGAGATGTTTCTCGAAGCTTTGAAAAATTACCATATGTCTGCAAATGGACAATAAATCGCCAAATCTGGAAATCCTTTTTGAGTTTAGGCATGTGGCAACCCCAGACTCAGATCATGGGAAAGCATACTTGCACGGGTGTTTTCTCCGTCTAGTTCTCATAAGAAAAGACTCCAGTGACGGAATATTACATGTTCGTAACTAAACGACTTTATGCTTTACTTATGCAAAAAATAAATTTGTATTCAAATTCATTTTAATGCAAGTATACTGTATTGAATGAGAAGCAAAATATAAATTATCAATCGTATACTTTACAGATTTGATCTTATGTACCAGAATTAATATACATAATAAAAATAATTCTTTCCAAATGTTACGTACATATACAAGTACATGAACATAACTTTTAACCTTCCATGTACAGATCGTTCTTTAAATATAAATTTTTGTTCAAAATTCTACACTTAGACCACAAGTGCAATTTGATTAATTCCAACGCATTACTATATCACTCTATTTTGCGGGCCGAACCTAACTAAAGCTTTTATAAATTTTCATCTATATTTACGATAAGTTAAATCCTCCAAAATAAAACCGCTAAAATGAAACTCGCATTGTAAATTATGCTGAACTTATAAATATTTCCATCATTTAAGCTGTCTAATTTATCGAAATCCTTGCTCAAAAGCATTCCTGAGCAATTTTTCTTGAAAATCTGCTTGAAGACGTGCGTTACGATTTTCAACATTTTACATACAACATAGTTGAAAAGTGTTTATAACTTTGTTCATTCTGTCTCCTCTCTTCTTCTTCTTCTTCAACCCAGACTGTCCGACCTACCAGAAAGGTATAAGGTATCTGTTTCGATGACCGTTCATTCTGTCTGTCTGTCTTTTAAATTTATATTTAATGTTGCATCCATCCTAAAACCGCTTTATTTTTGCGTATTGTCTGTGCATCTATATTCTATGCTAACGCAATTACAATATTTTTGAGTTTAAATGATAATCAAACTTTGATTACTCCTACAACGAAGCCTAATTTTAATGGATGCAGAATGTAAACGAGTAATTGTAAGATGAGCTGCATATAAATTGTTGAATTTTTTTTCATGCAAAATTATTTAACTCTGGAGTATGGAATGAAAGTGTATGAATGAAATATTTATTATTTTTACATATATACGATTTATATTTCGATAACATCATTTGAATAAACTTCATTTTTTTAGATGAAGTTTTAAGTTTTCAAGTAAAATAAATTATTGTAGTTTTGTGATAATTAATAACTGTATCAGCGCTGGAAGTATCGCATTTTAGAGATGTTTAAATAAAGTTGCATTTCAGTCGGATAATGTTTCAAAATTGATGTTTTGTCTGATCTTTCTTGCTGTTGTTGTTGAGACCCAGACCGTCCAACCTACCAGAAAGGTGTAAGGTAACCTGATCTTTCCTGTTGTTGTTGTTGAGACCCAGACCGTTCGACCTAACAGAAAGGTGTAAGCTGATCTTTCTTGTTGTTGTTGAGACCCAGACCGTCCGACCTACCAGAAAGGTGTAGAAGACCCAGGTCGTCCGACTCATCCTGAGGACTTGAGTATGTAATTGGACGGCCTTGAAAAGAGTTAGAGGAAGCCAACTCCCGAAGCGGCCAACGTCCGACGGTCTGGGGCAAAGTTTATTTAAGTTTCAAAAAATATACATTGAGGTTACAAGGAGTTGTACAAAGAGGTGAAGATGAGTTAACATTTTGATGATTAGATGGCATGATTAAATATAGATGACATGATATTTAGCAAGATGACATGATATAAAACATGATGTTTGATGACAGTTGTAGATGATTAGATGACAGGATTGAAGAATGATGACATGTTTAAGAATTGATGACAAGTTATTTTGCGTGAAGACAAAAAAGTGTAAGGTAACTGTTTGGACGGCCGGGAAGTGCCACCCAATTTAGACCGGAACCCAGTGGGGGAGGCATCCACAGGGACCGTACCCTCATTCCCCTACCACCAAGCTCTCCGAAGGACTTACGGACCCACATGTTTAGCGTGATCGTACTCCGCATGAACACGGCGGCAGTTGTGGCAGCGTGCAAATCCAGCGCGCAAACCACTGGGCTACCACGTCCGAAATGTGCCAACAGCACGCGGTGTTCCCCGGTGGTCACCCACCCAAGTACTAACCGCGACCGATGCTGCTTGACTTCGGTGATCTAACGAGAACCGGTGTTTTCAGCTCAGCAGGGCCGTTGGCATTGATCTTTCTTGTGTAACTTTAATCTTAATAATCATTTCAAAAGTCTTCTACAACATTCAGCCCCTCTTCTTAATCTCTTCTAGCTACTGTTCAGTATTGTTTTTGTCCAAAATTCCATCTGACCAGTTAAACCGAGTGGCTGGAACGGAGTGGTCAGATGGAATTGTGGACAGACATTCTGTTTAAGTATCAATGAATTTTCGAAACGGACGAAATTTCTGGGCAATTGAATAACTAAATGAGTTTATAGTCGCAAAATTTCATTGATCACATTCGAGTTACCGAATTTAACCACCTTGTTATTCCAATCACAAATTTTATATACCCTGAAATTTCAGATGCAGTATAATCCTGATACAAGAAATGAGGTACAGATAATAGATTCAGAGTTCAAATTCAGTGCTTCAGTATGAGTGAATTTGAAATACCTTCGAAATCTTTCGGAGAAGAAATAACTAAATCACATTCTAGTTGTGGAAGTAATTCAAATAAGAAATAAGATGCGAAGTGCATTGGAAAATGTCAAAATGTTTTATAAGAATGAGTGTAGGTTGCATTTTTGACAAACGAAAAACGGTTTAGACGTTGTTTTGAAAACATTTTCTGATAATTTTCTATTCAGGATATACATGTAGCGTTTATTGAATAAAACAAATTATGATATCTAAATTCAGACGAATTGGATGCGAAAAACAATTTGTTGCACCTAACGTAAGACTGTCTAAAATTTATTTAATATCCTTTTAAGCTATATCCACTTCAATTATAGCTATATAATGTATATATACTTACGACAACATTGAATTTGCCGCAGTATATTAATTTTATACATAGTATAATGTATAGGGAATGCATTGCGACGGTGTCGAAAATTCGAATTCGAGTTTACGACAAGCACATCTGAACTCGAATCGATAGTTTTAAAGTGATGTTCGTGTGTGTGTGTGTGTGTGTGTGTGTGTGTGTGTG
Organism: Amaurobius ferox; assembly: GCA_951213105.1. Classification (NCBI taxonomy): domain Eukaryota; kingdom Metazoa; phylum Arthropoda; class Arachnida; order Araneae; family Amaurobiidae; genus Amaurobius; species Amaurobius ferox. The sequence goes on along the minus strand of OX578153.1, from coordinate 47,775,082 downwards.
TTTTGTGTGTGTGTGTGTGTTGTGTGTGTGTGTGTGTGTTTTGTGTGTGTGTGTGTGTTTTGTGTGTGTGTGTGTTGTGTGTGTGTGTGTGTGTGTGTGGAGAAAATCTCTCACAAACCAATAAGAATTACGACTAAAATTTGGTACAAAAATTACACCGAGTGAATTCTGAAATCCAATTGATTTTCAACGCAAGTGAATCACACACACATACACACACACACACACAAACACACGCATAGAGAGAGAAAGAGAAAGTGGAAGAGAGCGAGATAAATACAGGCATCTTCCTTTATTATGTAACATTTCTACTCACTAGAAAATTCTCCATAATTTTGTGATTGACTTTTTTGTTTTTATCGGTTTATCGCCCAGTGCATTTTCATAATTTTCTAGTGAGTAGAAATCCACTAGGGGTGCCACCCCTAGTTCTCCACTAGGGACGCTGCGATTACTTTTATTCCATTGGGAATGTAAAATTTACTAAAGTTATTTCAACTGTGTACTTTCATAAAAATTTTCTTACAAATTTATTGAGATTGCTTAAAGGTTTTCTCAGAAACCATATCATCTTCATCCATACCAGATTCATCTTCATGCAATGGGCTACTGCTTCATATTTTGTGTCATAACTACGGGCGACAAAAATGGAAATTATCACTTAGGGACATTCTCTGTCATGCAATAAATAATATATCTAAGTAAAAGCAATAGTTCAAAATCTTCGAGTTCCAGTTTAATGTGAAATAGCACGGAACCCTTTTATAGGGTCAAGGGCAATTTTATGTAACGGACATTTTTAACTTGTCTACAATATATGATAATGTATAGGGGTAAGTATTGGAATGGTGTCGAAAATCGCAACTCGAGTGTTTAACGAATCTACACATTTACAGACTCTAGAATCCGAAAACACTATTATCGTGGCGACTGTCTGTGCTATGTATGCAATGTATGTATCCACTCTAACTCAAAATCTAATTGACCTAATTGCATAACATTTCGTAGGAAAGACACTTGTAGAGGACTGTGGTGCTGATTAGATTTTAGTACGATTTGGGAAAAAGGAGCCTACATTTTATTACGAAATGGGAAGCAAAAAATGCATTTATCTACTTTAGCCGAGAAAGCATTTGACCACATTTCATAAAATTTTGTAGATAAGTCACTTGTGGTTAATCGTGGTGCTGATTAGATTGTAGTACGATTCATAAAAATAGATTCATAGATTCTACCCTTTTTAGCGAAATGGCCCTCAGACATCGTCAAAATGTAAAATAAAAGACAACATATGCTCAAATGTATCAATTAAATGCTTACTTTATATTCAATTTTTGAAGTCAAATCTAATATGATCAACACCACTACTCTAGCATAGACCATTCTTGAGAAATTTAATGTTTTTTGTTAATTTTTAGGAGCTGAAGATATTTCGCACTGTAGTTAGTTAATAAACTATTTAGAAGTTAAATCCCTTGGGGGGTTGTATTGACGCCGATTAGATTTTGGTATACTACGGGAAAATATAACCGACACTTTTCACATGGCCCGTAAAGATCGTGAATCTCTGAAATAAAAATAAAAGTAAAATTGCTGAAATATATTAATTATATATGTATTTTATATGTGATTTTTAACAACAAAGTGAATATGGTTGAATCTATGACGTTAGAATGAACCGTTATCATTAAAATATTTTTCACTTTTTTCGATTTTTGAGGAGTTGAAGTGGTTTAAAAATGCATTAAGGTGGTAAATAAAATTAAGATGATTTAAGGATTCAAATTGGATATAACATTTGAAAAGATTCCAGGATATTTTCTGCAATTAATCTCAGATTATTGTATCATGAAATCAAAAATAAGAAAATAATATAAGCTGCAGCGAAAGTCATTTGCTGCCCAGATCAGACTTTTTTTTACTTTGAAATATTCAGGAAAGAACCGTATCGAAATATAACAAGAAAGATCAATCATACAAAGCATTGTTTATGAAATACTTTCCAACTGACATACAATTTTATTTAATCATCCCTAAAATGCGATACATTCAGCGCTGACATATTTTAAATCATCACTGTAATAATTTATTATATTTGAAAATTTAAAACTTCATAAAATATAAACTTTAATTCAAATGACGTCATCGAAATATAAATCGCCTAGCTCTCTATGTGAAATCAATGAATATTTCATTCATACCATATTTATTCCAGACTTACCGCGTTACACCGCGTTTGAATATACATACATTTGTTACATAAAACCGAAAATTGAATTAAAAGTGCAAATTCAGTGGAATTCCAAACAAAAAAGATCAATCATGAACAAAGCATTGATTATGAAACACTTTCTAACTGAGATGCAGTTTTAATAAAGCATCTTTAAAATGCTATACATTCAGCGGTGATATTTTTTTAATTATCACAGAACTACAATTATTTTATTTTACTTGAAAACTTGAAACTTCATTGAAAAAAAATGAACTTTATTCAAATGACGTCATCGAAATATAAATCATCTGGCTCTCTATGTGAAAGCAATGAATAATTCATTCATATCATATTTATTCCAGACTCAAGAGCTAAATAATTTGGAGTGAAAAAAATTCAGCTATTCTTATACAACATCTTACAATCACTTGTTTACATTCTGCATCCATTAAAATTAGGCTTTGTTGTAGAAATAAGTTTGATGATCATTTAAACTCAAAAATATTGTAATTACGTTGGCACAGAATGCAGATCCATAGAAAATACCAAAAAATATAGCGATTTTAGGATGGATGCAGCACTAAATATAAATTCAAAACAACTTTAAAAGTCACGATTTTTACACTGAGAAAAAAAGATGGATGCCGCGTTTTATTTTGAAGTGCGTTGCGTGATCTCTTCATATAATATGGGTGCAATTAGTATTTTAATTTTTATTTAAAAACACTATCGAACATATTTTGGTGAAATTATTTTATATATTTTATGGGATGATTTAAATATTTTCTAAAATTTACGAAGCAATTTGTGAATTTTAACTTCGCTTGAAGAATGTTTGAAAATTTAGGTCCCTTACGGTTCAATGTATTTCATTTTTTCATCCCGGGTTAAATCCAAAACTAATTGGGTGTTATTATTATTTTACATTCTAGTATGTCCCACAGACTGTCTGAACAACATACGAATATTTCATTTTGATAAAATCATTTTTACGGCAGTTATCGTGCGAAATGTCAGACAGACAGAATGAACATAGTCATAAACAGTTTTCAACTACTTCGGAAAGAAAATTATATGAGCTGTAGGGAAAGTGATGTGCTGCCCAGATCAGATTTTTTTTTACTTTGGTACGTTTCCTCCTTGAATATTTCAAAGTATAAAAAAGGGGAAAGCTTTTAGGGGTAAGTGGTAGGTTCAAACTGACAAACGGAAATCAAGGAACGCCAAATGCAGTTTTAAGTTTGTTTTAAGGAAATTCTAACATGTTTATTTTTATATTTATTTTATGTTCTGCTATCGGGAAATTATATGTGCTTTTTCATATGCATAATATTTATAAAATAAATCTTTGAGAAACTCTGATCGAAAAATAATTTTATTAGACACTTAGACACTGATGTGATTTTAATTATTTTGAGTAATATTTCTTATGTTGATTTAAATGTTGTAGGCTATCATCTAGTGTAGTTGAATATAATTTATTATTCAAAATTAAAAAATGATGCATAAAATGTTAAATGTATTAATATTTTTATTATTTAAATCAATTAAAACAGCTTAATATTTAAAGTTTTGTAATTACAGGATTGAGAAGTCATACTATTATCAACATTTTAACCAGTATTGGTAGGTGATAATTAGTTCGCATAAAACGTATATCGAATAATATATTTATTAGATAATCGCATGGCTTTAAAATTACTTTTTAACCACAATATATTTTTATATTCATTTAAATGTTATATTCAATCATTTAGAGTTGCAGTTGTATATAGATGTATTCCTCAAAATTAAGAAAATCCTGCATAAACAAATATAAAATATATTAGTAATTGCATTATTTGAATTAATAAAAACATAATATATTTAATTTAAAATTTCAAGATTGAAGTCATCCTATCGTCAACATTCTTCATCAGTATTGCTAAAAGACTACATCTTAAGATGGATCACACTATCATATTAAAAATCGCTTTATTACTTTCCTTATATACATAATGAATAAGGAAAGTATTGTGACGGGATCGAAAATTCGAATTCCAGTTTTCGACGGGAGAGCACGTTTCAAGCATCCCTGAGCACGACTCAAACATTTTTGAGGTGATGTCTGTGTGTGTGTGTGTGAAGTATGTGTGTATGTGTGAGTGTGTGTGTGTGAAAGTATGTGTATGAGTGTGTGAAAGTATGTGTGTGTGTGAGTGTCAGTGAGACTGTGGAGACGATATCTCACGAATGAAAGGAGCTATTCGAATGAAATTTAGTACAAAAATCACAATCCGTGAATACTGGGAGCCAATTGTTTTTAAACGTAATCGAATGTTCAGAACCCCCATAAATTTTCGAGTGAAATTTTGAAAAAATCATCAAAAAATCAATACCTTTAATAAAGTTACGCAAATGGACATTTCTTATGTAATTATGCCTTAGAAAACGATTGATATAAACTTTAGAACACTAGTAGGAACCGTTCTCGAGATATTTCACATTTTTCAAATAAATTTATCAAAAAATCCCACAAATAGAGAAAAAGATATTAACCGTTGAGAAACATGTTCAATTTTCATATGTAACATCATGCGATAAATTGGGTGAGATCATTCTCATGGATCTAGCTCGTTCCATTCATGGGAAAAGATACTTTGAGTAATAATTTTGTATTTGAACGACAATAGTCATTTATCTGTTATGAGAATAACTTATTTCTCCGTTCACAATAACGAAAATCTCACCAAATGGATAAAAATGACTCTAAATCAACGAGAATGAAGACTCATTGACGAAAATTCAGTATCTTGGAAATACTATGAGTATCTACTATAAGAATAAACTATTTTTTTAGTAAAAAAGTAGTAAATTTATTGTATTATATAAGGAAAGTCATGTGCTGCCCACATCAGCTTTTTTTTAATTTTCAATATTTTTTATTTTAATTTAATTATTTGATGTATTTCATAAATTGTTTGCATATGAGAATTTTTTTTTATATTTCTGAATGTTCTAAATATTTTCACTTTCCTTATATACATAGTGTAATGTATAGAAAAAGTATTGTGCGAGGTCGAAAATTCTATATTGAGTTGAGTTGACGCAAATGCACTTTTCAAGCATTCTTGAACTCGAATCGAAAGTTTTGAAGGTGATGTATGTTTAAGTGCGTTTGTATGTGTGAGTGCTTGTGTTTATGGAACTGTGGAATCGATATCTCAAGTATGAATGGAATGTTTTAAATGAAATTTTGTACACAAATTACAATCAGTGAGTACTGAAAGCCTATTGATTTTAAGCGCAATAGAATGTTTAAAAAACCTCCAAATTTTCAAACTAATTTTAAAAAAATCAAAAAATCAGAATCGCTAAAAATGTTACGTAAATAACCATTTCTAATGTAAATATTTATTTAGAAAACAATTGATAAGAATTTAGAACGCTAAAATGAATCATTTTTGAGATATTGGACACTTTTCAAATGAATATTTCAAAAAATCCATAAAATAAATTGTTAAATATTGTAAAGTTTGTTAACTTTCCATATGTAGTATTATGCGATAAATGTGTTAATATCATTTTCGTGAATCTAGTTCGTTCTATTCACGATAAAAAATACTTTGAGTAATAGTTTTATATTTTGTATCCTAACATTCCGAACATTAATTTATATATAAGAAATGCTCTTCTCTCCATCTGTCTGTAACACTTGGCGACATATTGAAATTGTCGACTAATTTAATAAAATATATCCAACTTGGCAATATTTCGCGCCAGATTGACAAAAACATCGTCAAAATTATAAAAATGACGCTAAATTAACAAAAGTGGCGCCAAATGGTTGAATAAATTATTAAAATATTTTAATATATGGACTATATTTTAATATCCGCTTATTGCGGTTGCTAGCAGTGATAATTATCAATTTAGATTTGCATGAAATACTATATATGTAATTGTGTTCTTCGAAATAGTTTTACATTTTGTCATATGCAAAAGCGCCAAATGTACACTTAAACGCTAAAAACATTCTGCAGTGGATCTTATACATAATTTTTTCACTGTGAAAGAGGTAAATTTATTGCATTATATCGGGAAAGTCATGTGCTGCCCACATCAATTTTTTGTGTTTCTATATATTAAGTTTATAAGACGGAGAACATTGAATTATGTAAAATTTGCAGTTTCATCTGTACCCCGTACCATTTGAGCTCTTAAAACCAAAGACCTGCATGAAATTCACCTCTCTTAACCAATGTTAATATTTACAATACGACACTTTAATAAAACGCAAATAATTTACGTTTTGTTAAAGAGATCTCTCTTTTAAAACATATTTGCCCTATGAACTTTAATATAATAGACTATGTTCATCATCGCGGTTACCAATAAACCGCAAATGATAATCATACTAATAAACCGCATATGATAGTCATACCCAATAAACAGCACATATTAATCGTACCAAAAAACTGCATGTGGTAATCGTATCTATAACCGTCATATGGTAATCATACCAATAAACTGTATATGGTATGATATTGGTAACTGTGTCATTGATAGTTACCAATATCATAGATAGTTAGCAATAATAGTGATATTTACCTATAGATAGTTACCAATAACAGTGATTTACTAATATCATAGATGATTTTCAATGACAATGACGGTTACCAATACCTTAGAAAGTTACCAATAACAGTGACGTCATAGATGATTTCCAATAGCAATGACAGTTGCAAGAAAATAGATCGTTTCCAATAAAATTAGTTTATTTTATTCGTAGTCAATGTAATTTATTTGTCTACGACTGAAATTATAAGTACATTCAAGTGCATTATCATATTAAAATTAGTTAATAGTTATTTACATTTATTTAAATTAGCTATGAATGGTTACCAGTAACACAGATATTAATTGCTACCTATATCATAGACAGTTGAAAATAAGAGTGACATCGGTTACCAATATCACAGTTGATTTCCAATAACAGTGACGGTTACCAATAACATAGATGGTTTTCAGTAATAACGACGTTTGCAAGAACATAGATGTTTTCCAATGACAATGACGGTTTCCAATAACAATGGCTGTTATCAATAACATTGATGATTTCCCAAAACAATGAAGGTTTCCAAGAACATAGATGTTTTCCAATAACAATGGCAGTTCGCAATAATATTAATGGTTTCCAATGACATAAATGTTATTTATTAAAGCGTGTAATGTTTGAAAGGCGCGAAATTTTTCAACATGCTAATAATTAATACTTAAATTATTAATTTATTAAACTATCAACAAACCAATTCATTTTTAATACTAAACATTGAAGAAACCACAAGTCAGAAAAAACTGGAACCCCGTTAAATGTAAAATACCAAAACAAACTTCAAATCACCAGTTATAGAATTTCAGTCTTGCAAAAAATAAAATACAGAGATGCAAGAAAGAGTTCAAAGTCCGCGCCTCGGTTCCAATAAAATTTGAGACAGCAAGAAACCGTCCGCAGGGGGTAAAAGATGATATGAAACAAAAAGTTTATTACTTTGAAATATTCAAATGGGAAGCGGAGCGTAATGGAAAAGGGAGAAAAGCTTTTAGGAGAAAGTGGTGGGTTCCATCCTTAACAAATGGAATCGGAAAACTTTAAAATGCGGTTTTAAAGTTGTTCTAGAAAAACTCTCAGTCGGGATTTTATTTATTTGTTGTTCACATTTTTATGGAAGTGTGTTTTCTCAAATGTGAAATGTAAGGGATGTGATCTGCGACAGGATGATGTGAAAAAAAACAATCGTATTGGGTCTTTTCAGAAGACTAATTGTAACATTTTAATTGATGGTAAAATTTTTGTCGTTGCATCTATTTCTCAGGATCTGTTATAGATAGACCATAGAAGATATCTGAATAGATATAGAAGTGCCGAGGGGGTTTGGGGGTTCACTAAGGATGCCCACTTCTTTTTTCAATTCTTCCCTTTTTTTCATTTCTGATCCAAAGATTTTATTTTTACTTGAAACATCTATTTCTCAATATTGGCTATAGATATAGCTTAGATAACAAGTGATAAGGATTCAGAATTATATTATAAATTTAGTTGAGTAATTTAACAAGGATTTTCTGATTCGAAAATTTTAATTTTATTTTAACCATCTATTTCTATCAATATTGGTTATAGATAGAGCTTAGGGGTTAGAATAACACGTGATTAGTATTTAGAATCAAATTCTGTTGTTGTTACAAATCCTCATGGTACAGGAAAGCTTACACCAAGTCCAAAAACCCCTGATCCATGGCGAAGGGTAGTATGCAGATTCACTTTGAACGAGGCCCCACTAGGGCAGAAGACTGACTTAACCTCAACATCAAAACACCCATGCCCGCAGGTGTGACTCGAACACACAACCCGGCAACCGAGCGATCACAAGAAAACGCCTGCCTCCTGACCACTCGACCACCGCGTCGGCAGAATCAAATTCTGAATTTTGTTAGGTGATTTACCAAGTAATTATATTTCTGATTTCTGTAATACTTCCAGTTTGAAAAGTTTTCTCAAAATCTTATTTTTATAATATTGGTTAGATCGAGTTTAGATAGTGGATTAAATATATGAATTTAACATAAAATTTTAGTAGTAGGTATGGATTCACTAAGGATTTCCACTTCCGATCAAGAACAAAATAATTATATAAAGAATAATTTTCACTACAATAATTGAAACTGTTAACTTTCGTGGTTATTAAGGCATAAATTACTCGTTTTATGCATAATTAGGCTAAATTTTATCCTATGCTATGCTAAGACAATATTAAATTTCGAATAACTTTCAAAGTTTCCGTTTGAATTTTCAATAACACTGTTCAACAGTGAAAATTTTGCAGAGGTGAAAATATCCGTCCTTTATCGATTTCGGGTCGCTAAATATGAAAATCACGTTTAAAATTGCCTCCTGGCATAGGTTTGTGAGTAATTTCTTTTACATTTTACATATAAGGCTATGGGAATACAATGGTACGAATAACAATTAACAATACTTCCTTTTTATACAGGCCGTTTTTCTGCCTGCCACTTGTGGGGAACGATAGTGCTTATTTTATTTTATTTCCCTTATTTTTTTTTTATTTCACGTATCGTAATTATAACGTCCCATAGCTTTATATGTAAAATGTAAACAGTCCAATTACTCTAAACTCCAGGAGTGAATTTTAAGAGTGATTTTCGTGTTCAGCGAAAGTGGTTACTTTCATTTTGGTAAAAAAAAATGATGGGCATCAGCCTAAAAATTGTCAAAGCGTGTTCAGGAGGTCCTTTATCATATATTGGCATCAAAATTTTGAAATCGAAAATTTTCGTGTAAACAATAATTTTCTTATACAGTTTTCGATGATATGAACTAGTAAAATTAATAACATAAAGGCAATAATGACAGAGCGAAAATAAATGTGTCGTATAGTGAAGGATTTTACTTCTTAAGATTTTTTTCCTCACTTGTGCGGATTAAGTTTTTACAACTTGTACGGATTAAGTTTTGCTGCATTTATCTCGGGCAATAAAGGGCGGAAACAAGAGACAGTTCAAAGTTCCCGCTGCAGCTTCAATGAAACGTGAGTTAGAAGGGAAATCTTTCTCGGGGGGTAGGAGGGGGGAAGCGATAAAAAAGGGAAATTTTATTACAGTGAAATATTCAAATATGTAGTAGAGGGAAATGAAAAAAGAAGAAAGGGATTTTAGGAAAAAGTGGCAGGTTTTCCTGCTCGAGAGATGGAAGTCGGGGGAAGTTCAAAAGTGGTTTTAAAGTTGTTTTGGATAAACACCCCGACAGGAGGGGAAATGGGTAGGGTATTATACATCCAATGATATCTTCTCACTTGACAAATGCATTGAATTTTCAATCATAAAGTGTATGTCATACCGAACAAATTGCATTTCGAATAAATTCCATTCTAATACTTTTGAAGGAGTAGGGGAGCTGTTTTTTGCATGCTAATTATCACCAACCCCCGTAGCTCGTTTTATGCGCTCTTTCACATAGTCTGCATAGCAGGCGAATGCCAATTGTTCGAGATCGTAGAAAAGCTAGTGTTTAAACTTGACAACCTACCATAAGATCGAAAGAGTGTTTGATGTTCAGTTCTAAATATGATAAAATAGTTTTCGCTTTGGTGCATTTTATATTAATGTAAGGAACCAAGTATCAGCTACATTAATAACCAAGTAAATATTTACTTCGAGATCTAACTGATTGAGCAGACGCACGCTCTTTAAAATGTAAACAAATTAAACGTTTTTAATTAAATAGACAGTTGGCATGCTACAAGTTTAGTTGTTTATAAACCTTCAAATTAAGACATATATGTTAACTAAAATAATTATATTTTAACCTTATTTTTTCCTGTCTGCAATAGATGTGATGCGAAACGCTATGTTTATAAGAAATAACAATTGGGAAATATTGATATCTGCACTCATTTGAATGTTCCTGCCAGCAAGAACAGAGACGTTGGAAATCAGTTCGACCAATTAAGTTTTTGAAATAATAGAAAGGTAATAATGATAGACGAAAAACCAGCGTATAACACTCAATAATAACACACAAATGTTAACTAAAATAATTACATTTTAACTGTAATTGTTCCTGACATCAATACATCTGAAACCCTATGTTTATAAGAAACAGCAATAGGATGTATCATTGTCCTCGGCACTCATTTGAATGTTCTTGCCAGCAAGAATAGAGAAGTTGGAAATCCATTCGACCACTTAAAATATTGAGATAATAAAAAGGTTATAATGGTAGATGGAAAATCACTGTATAACACTCAACAATAAGACACAAATGTTAACTAAAATAATTACATTTTAACCGTAATTGTTCCTGACAGCAATATATCTGAAACCCTATATTTATAACAAACAACAATAGGGTGCATCATTGTCCTCTTCACGCATTTGAATGTTCTTGCAGCAAGAACAGAGAACTTGGAAATCAGTTCGACCAATTAAATTTTTAAGATAATAGAAAGGTAATAACGATAGATGGAAAATCAGTGTATAACATTCAACAATAAGACACAAATTTTAACTAAAATAATTACATTTTAACCGTAATTGTTCCTGACAGTAATACATGCGAAACCCTATGTTTTTAAGAAAAAACGATAGGGTATATCATTGTCCTCGGTACTCATTTGAATGTTCTTGCCAGTAAGAACAGAGAAGTTGGAAATCAGTTCGACCAATTAAATTTTTGAACTAATAGAAAGGCAATAATGATAGATTAAAAATCATCATGTATAACACCTACCGTGAGCAAGTGTACTTCTTCAGTGTGATTTGTGCGAATTAAATTTTGTAGAATTTATCTCATGCAATAAAGTGGTGAAGCAAATGATAGATCAAAGATCCCTCCCCAGCGTCAATGAAAGGTTGGATAGCAAGGAAACCTTTAGCGAGGGAATAACCGTAAGAAAAAAAGGAAAATTTTATTCATTTGAAATATTCAAATATGTAGTGGAGCGAAATGTAAAAACGAGAAAAGCTTTTAGACAGGTTCAATGCTTGGGAGATGGAAATCGGGAAAGTTCAAAAGTGGTTTTAAAGTTGTTTTGGGGAAAACACCCCAAAATAGGCTGGGGGTGGAGTGGGGGGAGTTTAGATGAATAATGCTTTCATAAATGACAAATGTATTTGATTTCCAATCACAATACATTCCTCATACCGAACTAAATGCTTTTTGATTTGTATCCGTTTCAACGTTTCTGAATAAAAAATTCCTTCTATCACTAAAATAAGATTTGTAAGCACTCATGCCACAGACAAGATTTGAACCACGGATTTCAGCCTGGATTGTCGACGTTTTATCCATTGAGTTACTTGTATGATTTTTTATACTTATTTTCTTTTATAACTGTCCTGTATTTTATTCTTATTCAGATTTAATATCGAAATGGAAGTTGAGTTTGGCAATCTTTCCATAACTCTGCGTTTTATACAGGATATAACACCGTCTATCTTAAAATTCTTACATTGTAAAGTGCCGATATAAGAGAACTTGCAAAATTTGCAATTCGTTATTTTTGAGACGCTTGTGATCCACTGCATCTAATTCCTATGCAGCTTTACTTTGTTCAGGTTTTATCATAACAATCACAACAGCTCGTTGGGATTCAACCTAAAAAGTTCCACCTAGGTAATCGGCGCTGTATCCATTGAACTACGATGACGATACGCTTTTATTCATACTAAAATAATCTTGTAAGTTTTTGACATGACATTACGAAACAGACCGCAAAAAGCACAATAGGGAAGGTTTACTTATAGACTAACAGGACCTATTAAGTTTGCAAGAATGGTGTAGAATTTGTATATAGGCTTTATTTAATTGAATATTAATTAATAAAATTTTGTCTTACCTGTACAGTCAAAGATTTAGTGGATCAAGTCTATTTCTATGGTGCAACCCAGTGGTTAGCGCGCTGGGTTGCAGTCCTGCGACCCTAGTTCGATTCCCGCCTCTTCTCAAATTGTCGCCGTGTCCATACGGAGTACGGTCACGTTAAATATGTGGTGTTGTAAGTTCTTGTGGTTCTGTAAGACGTTGGTGGTGTAGGGGAAGGATGGTACGGTTCCTTTGGGGCCTTCCCCTACTGGGTTCAGGTCCAAATTAGGTGGCACTTCCCTGATGTTAAAACAGATACCTTACACTTTCGGGTATGTCTGACGGTCTGGATAGAAGAAGAAGAAGAAGTCTATTCCCAACTTCCACATGATTGGTTGCTGCCAAAACACCACGAGGATAACGAAAAATTGAAACTACAGAATTACTTAGTACACTTAGGACAATGTGTACAATATGCTAATTAGAGTTCAATTTATATCATTTTTATGGAAGGGAGAAGCTATGTTCATTCTCCATTCCAAACGAAGTAAACATTTGTCTGAATTTTGTGAAACCTTCCTACCTAATGTAGTAAATCACAAGGTAGGAAGAAAACTACATTAGGTAGAAATATTAAAATGTGCACATATACGTTAAATTGCACACATATGTTTAGAAATATAATTTCAATGATTAAAACAAACTGCAACAGGAGGAAACGCCCAAATTTTAACCGCGCATGCTCACTACGCTTCGATCAAATAGCAAGTAAACAATAACTTTCGAACTGCTAATTAAAGCGTGTGCACTTGCATGCCTTGTAATTTAAACGTTCTCATGTAGGGGAGAGTCGGTAAATGCCGTACACATTTTTTTAAATGTCGTCTATCTTTGTTAATATTCCAGCAATAGTGGCTGGATTGGTCTCATATTTACCTCTGATTTATGTCGAAGCAAATTATATTTGAAATTGGCTAAAAACAGCATTGCCTTTTTTAAAAAAAATTAAAAAGTGAAAGTGGTGAATGTACGGTATTATGCGACATGGTCGGAAAATACCGTACAGTAAAATATTCGCGAAATGAAATGACGATAAGTCCGTATTGAACTAAAGAAAATGTTTATTCTTAAAAAGCACAAATGGAAAATTATTTTTGGCAACTGTCGCACTCGTATAGTCCCACTGATGTACCCAAGCCATCAGTGGATCCCTTGTGAGGCCATCCTCTGCATTTATGGCATTCAATCCAATCTTCTGATGGCGGCTCGACGTATGGCTCTCCACAAATTAAGCAACTGAAATCTTGACTTTCAAGATCTCTAGGTTTTTCCTTCTTTTTTTTAGTTCCTTTCTTTCCAGACGCAGAAGTGATTTTCTTTTCTTTCCAGCTTTATAAACATTTAGCTTTCGTTTTGTGGTTGTTATTCTCTTCTTTGGTTTCCAAATCCAAGAAACTGGCTTATCCAAAAGCTTGTTCTTTATGGGCGTCAGAATTTCAGTTAAGTCAGAATTTCAGAGGATTTAGCAAGTCTTTTCCTGTTTGTTAATGATGGCAACGCTCGAGGCAGGTTTAGTGGCGAAAGATCCATCTCTTTTGGAGACTCATCTATAACTGATAATTCTCCTGGTGGTTGGGCACTGTGGGCAGCTTCTCCAGATGGTTGGGCACTGTGGGCAGCTTCTCCTGATTGTCCAGATTGTGGAACTTCCATGGCTTTGGCAACGACAAAGTCCTCATCACTGATTCCTCATCCCTATTTCAGGATAAAATCCTAAAACAAAATCCTGATAGCACGATAAAATCCTAAAACAATATCCTGATATCAGGATAAAATCCTAAAACTGTATCCTGATATCAGAATAAATAAAATATAGCCTGAAAACTAATAACTGTTTGTTTAATAACACTATTTTTGAAAAAGATAAAAATTAAATTTTAGAATGGTTCAAAACGCTTAAATCTAAGATTTTCGATTATTATTATTATTATTATTATAACTGGCCACAATGGCCTGTGTTATGGCTACTACTTCCAGAGGAAATTCACCAGCCAACAATAATAAAGATTGGTATAGTCTCATTTTCGAATAAAACATACCCGAAGGCAAATACCGTACACAGGTGGGTAATGCCGTACATAATGTACGGAATTACCCAACCTGATCCTTTATTTTCTTAAGCCTAACCACGTTTAAATGAAGCAGGAATTGATTTCATCTACCACTTTACCATTAAATTAATCGTTTAAACTAACAAAAAAATTCCGAGACAACAAATAAAATGGAACTGGGTGGTCTCTAGCAGCTAGCAAACATAATTAAAATAAAATTTCCAAAAGAGAACTTACCTTAAATCGCAAATATTTCGGCTGTTTTTCAGCGAAGGGCTTCGTGGCGAAAACAAAACATTTATGGTGCAGAAGAAGACTGGACGCAATAAATGCCGTACTGCCACCTATTGGCAATATTCAGAAATAAGAGTGTACGTAATTACCAGCCGTACGGCATTTACCGACTCTCCCCTATATAAATACATATTTGCGATTTAAATGTATTTCTTTGATTTCATTGTTTTCCCGTATTCAATTTCGTTTAGTATTCAAATTCTAAAAATGTATATCTTTCATATTAGGATTTTCAAATATTGAAATTAATGTTTCATACTTTAAATTTTATAGTTATTTGTTAAATTGTGTTTTTATTTTGAAATCTTTCACAGCTCGCCTACTTCATATGTGTGAGCCCATTCAAATCCCGGCTAGCACGAATTAAGATTCTAGTGGACCAAATGGCGTAAGCAGGATAATTTGGGGTCATAACTTCCATTAGGGAAGAAATTACATTGGTTCTCTATAGATTTTGGGTTGGAAATTTAAAAAATGCAGCGCTGCAAATCCCATTATTCGATCCTTAACGACCTTTCTGAGATTCTGGTTACATTGGAAAAATTCCTTTTAGACTTTATAACTAAAAGGTAAATATAAAAAAAACAAGTTTTTTCATGCTTAAAACACAAGGTTTCAGAATCATGAAACCTTTTAAGAATAGGTTTATAAGTCATGAACAGACATTGTACTCATAACGAACTTTCTACGCCTTCTAAGATCCAAATAAAGTCATTGAACTTCTCTGACCTTTAGATTCATATGAGCAGAGTTTATGTTCTATGTATGGGTAAATTGTCTTGTTTATAGATACATGCTTGCTGTTAATCAGAATCTACTTTAAACTGAGTAATTGCAAAGTAGATCACGTGTGCATAACGGAAGAGCACACATGCCTCAGACCATCGAAGACAGTAGAGCACCGATGAAAGTAAAGAACCGAATACATTAGAGCACCGAAGACAGTGGGGCAATAAGGACAGTAGAACTTTGGAGATAGTCGAGCACTGCGAAAAGTACAGCACTGCGAAAAGTAGAGCACTGCGAAAAGTAGAGCACCGAAGGCAATACAGCACTGAAGACATTAGGGCACCGATCGCGGCAGCTCATCAAAGATAGTAGAGCACAAAAGACGATATAATATCAAAGACGGTAGAGAACCGAAGACGGTAGAGGACTAAATATAGTAGAGCACCGAACACGGTAGAGCACAAAGGGAGGTAGAACAAAAAAAAATCCAATCCATTCATCTCCGGGAGCTGCAATCATGAAAATGTTTTCATTAAATGCTTTACGTTATAAGAAAATCATCTGCTTTCTACAGGGTAAATGATTGCATATGTTTTACAATATACAACTTAAAATATTCAAAAATATAGATCAACAATATGAATAAAATATGATGCATTAATTCTATAGGAAAAATGATTGCATATGTTTTATACGTGTAATATACACCTATAAGTATTCCAATTTATAGATCAACAGTGTGGCAAAATCAAAATGGAGGCTCACTCAATTATTTTATTCATTTTGAAAAGGAAATCATGGAACAAGCCACGAATTATTTTATAACAAAACTGTTGAATTCCGGAGGAATAAATCTCTTAGAAAAGAAACATTCCAGACCATGCGGACGGGAAAACCCCTGTGTAATAAACTTGCAAACATGTTGTCAACTTGGGAAGGAGAGGAAAAGGCACCAACGTTTCTTATTTTCGTTTATAAGATTTTTATTTATTTTATCCCCGGGGAGGGGAGAGATTTTGTGCATTTGGCTTTAGAAGTCCCCATAGAATATCGCAGAAAAGAATCTTTTCGAATCTTCCGCAAGGTTTCCAGGCTCAGCTGATTTTAAACCACTAGCAATATTTTTCAGAGGAGGAAAGTGTAATATTATGGGAAAGAAGTATGTGGGCCATGCTGTTGCAGCCGTAATCTATATAAATGAAACTAAAATCTGTCTGTTTATTTGAATGCTTGTTTGCCTCAGCATAACTGAAGAACGATTGCACCAGATTCAATAAAATTTTGATAGGTGGTCTTGGTATGGTGTTACTTAAATTTTAAGAGCGTCCGTAGCAGGTGCAGCAGATCTCACATTTAATGATATTTAGACTACACTTTGGATCAACAGCGACATTAAAAAAAATTGATATGGGCAGCACATGACTTTCCTTATATAATGCAATGAATTTACTACTTTTACAGTAAAATAATGTTATTCTTATAGTAGATACTTATATTCCTTCCAAGATATTGAATTTTCTTCAATTAGTAGTCAGCTTCATTGATTTAGCGCCATTTTTATCCATTTGGCGAGATTTTTGTTAACTTGGCAACACATTTATAATCTCGCCAACTCGGCGACATTCCACTAAATTTGTCGCCAAAATCTCGTCAAGCGTTATGGACTGAGAAATAAGTTACTCTTACAGATGATAAATGACTATTGGCTTTCAAATACAAAAGTATTACTCAAAGTATATATCCTCGTGAATGGAACGAGTTAGATCCACGAGAATGATGTCACCAAATTTATCGCATGATATTATATATGAAAAGTGAACATGTCTCTCAACAGTTAATATTTTTTTTAATTTATGGAATTTTTAGGTAAATTTGTTTGAAAAATGTGCAATATCTCGAGAACGGTTCATGCTAGCGTTCTAAGTGGGTCACGTGATCTTCTCATATCATGGTCACGTGATCGCTTCCTATAAAAGGTGTAATTATTATTTTACGTTTTGCTTAAACATCTACTGTATATATTTTTCTGAATTTTTTTTTATATATTTTATGGAATAATTTGAATATTTCCAAAATATTTCGAAGCAATCAAATGCGTTGCCGAGCAACATAATATATCCTCTTACAATGTTAAAATTAATTAACCATTTTGATTTCTTAATACTTTTTGTGAGACCAGAAATTGTTCTCACATTATTTGAGTATTTATGGTGCCTAGAACGGCAAACAAAGCTATAGTCTGGCTGGTACCGGGGTTTATGACAACGTGAACTTTAAGGTCAAAAATACTATAAATTTAGAGGTGCCAGACCAAAGGGGCTGAGAGGGGCCTTGATTAATGTGAAATGATGCCATTGGGTTGAGAAGAATCAATGAGCGCCAAGGGGAAGAAGGGCGGAGCTACCACCCCCACGCCGAGAGAACCACAGAGACGATAGAAAACGAGTTGAAGTTGTGGACGAAATCAGAGATGTAGACAACGAGAAGCAGAGATGGAGATCAGACATGAAAAGAAATAATCACGATTTTGACTAGAGCACGAGTAGAGAAAAATGAAAAACCATCAGATTTGTAGAGTGTTCCATTGAGGTTCCAAATTAATGGAGGTAGATCAAATGGCGAGTGCAGTAGTAGTACGAGGAGGAGCAACACACCACAGAGTTACTTTCAGCACTAAGACTAATGAAAGCCCTTGGAGAGATGATAAGCCCAATATTAAACTGGAAGGTATGTGCTCATTTTCACAGGTCCTAGACACCATCGTAAATCTAATAATTCTGGTCGCATATGTCCCCTCGCTAAATTAATTAATGAAAATTGATGTTATTGATAAATTTATGTAGTTAATAAATGATATTGTTTAAGTTTAAATAGTCTAATCATTTTATAGTAATTAATAATTCTTTTCAGGACTTACACAAAAGGTAAAAATAATTGGAGGGTTTATTGCGTCACAACAACGAGCAATGTACATTAATATAATTCCACTTTATGAGATCAACGGCCATGTCTTTAATGCTTAATAATAATTAACATTAATTATAAAGTTAAACTTTAAGTTCCCAGTTCCTATTTATTAGCGCCACATTTGGTTTCCGTGATGCTTTTGTGTGAGTCAAAATTGAAATGGAAATTTTAATGAATAATACTAAGGTGAATAAAAATAATTTAAATAAAGAGATGAATATAAATTTTGGAAGAGCATATGTTGACCAGATAGTTTGCATTGTTAAAATTAAATATGCACAATCACTTTGAAAATGAAAAAAAGTTGAATATATTTTGAAATAATTGAAAATAGTGTTTGAAAAATTTATTATTAGTAAGAATATTTAGTTTCATGTTGAAGTGTTTTTATGTGCAGTATTTTTGAAATGTATTTTGTGCTGTTAATTTTAAGTGGGATAATTTTTGTTTTAAATGCCTCATAGAGCCACTAGAAATTCGAGACGACAAAAGTTGCCGGACAGGTCAAAGAGAGAAAATATTGAAAATCAAAGAGTTAAAATGGAGAACTTTCAATTAATTAATTTATTGCCAATTTTTTATGGAAGGGAAGACGAGGACATTGAATTTTTTATCGGACTATTTCAAAATGATCATGCTTTCAGATAGTGACTAATTAGTGCAATAATCCTGCAACAAACTCAGAAATAAAGTTTTATATCTCTTTGACGTTTTAAACAAACGATTTTCATCCTTTCCGTTTGGATAAACCACGGAGTTAGAGAGTAGAACTCCTAGGAAAATATTCCGGTTTTCATTAATATCTCGATAACCCCTGGCCGTTGTAGCTCGAAACTTAGACTAAATTTATGAGGGGCTATTTCAAGGCTATCCACAAAATTTCATAAAATTCGGTTCAGCCGTTCTCCCGTGATGATGAGACAAACGAAAATTTCGTTTTTTACTTATATCTCGAGAACCACTGATCGCAGAAACTCAAAACATGGACTAAATTTTAAGTGGGACTCTATGTCCAGATTATCCATAAAATTTTATTTAATTCGGTTCAGCCGTTCTCTCGTGATGAGGGGACAAACAGACAGACAGACAGACAGACAGATAGACAGACAGAGAGATTTTCAATTTTATATATATAGACTAGCAGCATACCCGTTCCTCGTATGGAGTATATAATATAAAGAAACTTGAAATTCACAATCATGCGCAAATTCTTATAATATACTAAATGGCATTTTTAATCAAAATATTCTGTTAAAATATTTAATCTAATGCTCCTAAAAATAAGTTTAAGAATCACTTTTCTCGCTATATAAAATTATCTTCATGGACATATCTGAAGAATAAAACATCCTGGACCCCTTATGTAAGCAAATATAAAAAAAAAATATGGAATTGAATCAATATATGCAAAATAAAAGCTTTAAAATTGTATGGGACCCGTACTAATTATATACGCAAGTATTGGAAAATATAACTTGTATTAGTAGATTACATGTATAAATTGAAAATACCAATAAATCCGTAATCTTCAAATCTGAAGACAATTCCAATATATGTCAAAATGAATGTGCTAAAATTATATGGGCAGATATACACGTACTACTTATAATGCCCCACTACTTATAATGATTAGTAGAAGATTACCCGTATTACAATATGAGTCTCAAATGTTTTTGGCAAAATACAACAGACGACGTAATAAATTGAAAATATCATTAATCCCCTTAATCTTCATACCAGAAGGCTGTACTTGGTTCCAATATATATGCCAATATATGTCAAAATATATGCCAATATACCTGTACTACTTATATTCTCGTAGATTAGACGATATACCCGTGCATTTCTAGAAGATTACTCGTACAACGTACAATATGCGAGTGCAAGCAATAAAACAATGGTGTAATAACTTAAAAATGTCAATAATCACTGAAACAATAATTCTGGAAAATATAAATAATAATAATGTTTAAATCTGAAGAGTGTAATTGATATTATTCAGTCCAAAATGAAATGGCAATGAAATTTATTTTATATACATATCTTCATTATTTAAATCGGAAAGGATTTAATAAAAATCGTCTGCCGCATAATCACATTCGATTTAAATCCGTTGCTAAGCGACATGATATCATTTGCTTCAAATAAATTGTAGAAAAAATATCGTCTAAATAATTATATTTCTATGGAACATTTGGCGACATTTTTGTCAAATTAGAATCGTCGCAGATTAGAAAATATGCCAATGTGTTAGTAGAAGATCACCCGTATTACAATATAGGTCTCAAAAATATTTGCCAAAAATAAAAGAGATAACGTAATAAATTGAAAATATCAATAATATCCGTACTCTTTATACCAAAAGGTCGTAATTGATTCCAATATATGCCAATATATATATCAAAACATATGTCAATATACCTGTACTACTTATATTATCGTAGATTAAAAGATATATACGTGTATTTGTAGAATACTCGTACAACATACAATATATGAGTTTAAACAATTTTTGTCATAATAAAATTATTGTATAATAACTTGAAAATATCAATAATCCCTGAATCAATAATCCCCGAAAATATCAATAATAATAATTTTTAACCTGAAGACCGTAATTGATATTATCCAGTCAAAAATGCTATAAGAAAAATCAAATCGTTCTTTTCTAAAATATATTTTTATATGCATTTATTTATTATTCAAATCGAAAAAATAATTATTAAAATTAACAGACAGATTTAATTTAATTGCGTTTCTGGGTAACATGATATAATAAAGAATCTTATATCATGTTAAATATATCATATCTTATATCATAAACTGCGAAATTAAATAACCATTTTGATTTCTTTATACTTCTCATTGTTCCGTAAAAGCTTGTTTTAAATAAACCATGGAGATAGATTTCCCCTTTAAATCATGTTTCAAACAAATCATGTTTTCAGAAAGTGACTAATTAGCGCAAAAAATCTCCCATCCAACTCAGAGATTAAATTTTAATTCACTTTCAAACGATTTTCAAGCTTTTCGTTTGGATAAAACACGAAGTTAGAGAGTAGAACTCCTAGGAAAAAGTTCCGTTTTTCATTAATATCTCGACAACCCCTGGTCTTAGATACTCGAAACTTAGAGCAAATTTATGGGGGGCTATTTCAAGGCTATCCACAAAATTTCATCAAATTCAGTTCAGACGTTCTCCCGTGATGGGGAGAGAAACAAAAATTTCGTTTTTTACTAATATCTCGAGAACCACTGATCGTAGAAACTCCAAACATAGACTAAATTTTAAGTGGGACTATTTTCAGGCTACCCACAAAATTTCATCAAATTCGGTTCAGCCGTTCTCCCGTGATGATGGGAAAAACAGACAGATTTTCAATTTTATATATATAGATAAATGACTATTGACGTTCAAATACAAAAGCATTACTTACAGTATCTTTTCTTATGAATAGAACGAGCTAGACCCACGAGAATGATTTCACCAAATGTATAGCATGATATTACATATGAAAGTGAACATGTTTCTCAAAAGTTAATTTAATTGCGTTTCTGGGTAACATGATATAAGAAATAATCTTATATCATGTTAAATATGTCATATCTTCTATCATAAACTGCGAAATTAAATAACCATTTTGATTTCTTTATACTTCTCATTGTTCCGTAAAGGCTTGTTTTAAATAAACCATGGAGATAGATTTCTTCTTTAAATCATGTTTCAAACAAATCATATTTTCAGAAAGTGACTAATTAGCGCAAAAAATCTCCCATCCAACTCAGAGATTAAATTTTAATTCACTTTCAAACGATTTTCAAGCTTTTCGTTTGGATAAACCCCGGAGTTAGAAAGTAGAACTCTTAGGAAAAAGTTCCGTTTTTCATTAATATCTCGACAACCCCTGGTCTTAGATACTCGAAACTTAGAGCAAATTTATGGGGGGCTATTTCAAGGTTATCCACAAAATTTAGTTCAGCCCTTCACCCGTGATGGGGAGAGAAACAAAACTTTTGTTTTTTACTAATATCTCGAGAACCACTGATCGTAGAAACTCCAAACATAGACTAAATTTTAAGTGGGACTATTTTCAGGCTACCCACAAAATTTCATCAAATTCGGTTCAGCCGTTCTCCCGTGATGATGGGACAGACAGACAGACAGGCAGACAGACAGACAGATTTTCAATTTCATATATATAGATAAATGGCTATTGATGTTCAAATACAAAAGTATTACTCAAAGTATTTTTTCTCATGAATAGAACGAGCTAGATCCACGAGAATGATTTCACCAAATGTATAGCATGATATTACATATGAAAAGTGAACATGTTTCTTAAAAATTAATATTTTTTTTAATTAATGGGATTTTTTGATAAATTTGTTTGAAAAATGTGCAATATTTGTGAACGGTTCATGCTAGCGGTCTAAAGTTTATGTCAATTGTTTTCTAAGGAAAAATTACATAAAAAATATTTATTTGTTTATCTTTATTAAAAGTTTTGATTTTTTGATGATTTTTTCAAAATTTCACTCGGAAATTGAGAGGGGGGGTCTGGACATTCGATTCCGTTTAAAAACAATAGAAATTACAAACCACACGCGATCATACACGCTCCTTAAATAATGTTATAAGATTATATCTTCTGGAATAGCTGGTGTGATCTCTAGAATACAAGAATGAGTCCAAATTTCTGGATAACTAACACACTTATTCAAAAGTACAGTATATTTCTAATGTAATTGTGTTAAATAATATTATAGAAATTTCTCTTTTGCCTGATTTTAGCAACAGGTATATGAAATTCCAAGCAAGAAAGTGCAATAGGACAATCAATATTATTATTTAAAATTTTATAGTAAAACAAGTGGCAAGACTATTTTCTTCCTTTTTTTAAGAGACTTTAAAACTAATTTTCGCCTAAGTATGCGTATCATATGGATAATAACCCGAATATCTGAAATTAAATAGTACCTAAGAATTTATTTCGTACAACTACGATTTGTCTAGAATGCAGATAGTAAATAGACGTCCCAGATCATCAAACAATATTCTAATTTAGGTATGTTAGTTTTCTTTTCCTTTATTTCAAAAGAAACATTGCTACTTGTCAAACAACTATCAAGTGCTTTGCAACACAGAATGATGAATGTTAACTTCTTATAAAATTCATTTTTTTTTAATCATATAAATTGCTTGTTCTGTGCTAAATTGTACAATAAATGCTCAATTGCCCTATCAATTTACTCGAAAATAAATATGCTTTTGAAGATCAGTTTTAATAATCGCACAAAATTTCATTTTATTTGATTAATGTGTTGCGATCTTATCCTGTCCTCCAAACCTGGATCATTCTTTTACTGAGATGCTCAAAACGAGTAAATAGTTAGAAATACGATCCTATCATAAAACTTTCTTATTTCATGTGCCATAAATTACAGAAAAGTTAAGAACTCGAAAATTATAGCCATAGGGAGAGAATGAATTTTCTCCCACGTGCTTTTTCTCGCATCCTGTTGATCCACTTACATACAGTGTTTGATCAACGATAAGACTTACTTTTGAATGCAAAAATTTCAAAAGTTTACCAGAATTTATGTTAAATTCAGCAACAGTAGTACATATTTATTTAACAATTACCCAACTACAGACTTTTAATTAAAGACTTTTAATTAAAATACTTAAGTGCTTCATTATGGCGTGTAATCAGGGTTACCATACCGTTGATGTCATAAAGGATTGTGAGTTGTAAAGTCGTCAGCATTAGAGGGGGACTATGAAACACTTTCGAATCGCCTTTGGCTACGTTCAAACTTACTTCAATCATGATACAGTCAGAGTGCTAAGGGTGGAAGTCGAGCTCATTGGAAATAGTCAACTACATCAAACATTGAATAAAAAATATCTACATTTGCTATTTAAAAAATACGTTTCATTTTTTACAAATCAATCATACTGTCCGTTTATGTTGAAAAATTGAGAAGAAAGTTTGAAAAATTGAAATGAATGATTGATAAATTTGACGTCTTCCCCCTGCGGCATTTTTTATTCGAAAATAAATAGTCTTTTGAACATCGGTTGTAATAATCATTCCAAATTCCATTGTATTTGATTATTGCGTTTAGACGTTACCCTGTCCATATATATATGGATCGATGAAAATGGCTCATTCATTTTCAGAGATGCTCTAAACGAGAAAATCTTTTGAAATCCGATCCTATCATAATACTTTCCTGTTTCACGTGCTATAAATTGCAGAAAAAGTGAAGTACTCGAAAATTATAACCATAGATAGAAGGTGAATTTTCCCCCAAGTGCTTCTTCTCGTATCTTGTTGACAATTATTACAAAATACAGTGTTTGATCAACAGTGAGACATCCTTGAATGCAACAATTTCAAAAGTTTAACCACCAGAATTTATATTAAAGCCAGCAACAATAGTATATATTTCACTAATGCAATAATATAATTGTCCCAAGGCTTAAGTGTTCCGTTATGGCTTGTAATCATGCAGCGCTACTCTATTATTGATCTGGTAGAGGATTATGAGTTATAACGTCGCCAGCATTAGAGCAGGGACCGGGGACCACTTCAGAATCGTCTTTGGCTGTGATCAAAGTGACTTCCACAGCTTTGGTTACAGTCATCAGGCTTGAGGGCAGAAGTCGGGCTCGTTGAATATATTCCACTAACACGAAAATTTTATCGCATGGTATTACATATGAAATGTGAACATTTTTCGCAATATGAAATACGTTTTTTAATTTTCAATGACTTTTTGATAATTTTTTTGAGAAACGTGCAATATCTCGTGAACGGTTCATGTTAGCGTTCGAAAATTTATGCCAATTGTTTTCTAATGAAAAATTACAAAAGGGATGTCTATTTGCGTAACGTTATTAGCTGTTTTGATTTTTTGACGATTTTTTCAAAATTTCACTCGAAAATTTAGGGAGGTTCTGAACTTTTGATTGCGTATAAAAACAATAGACTTCCAGTGCTTACGGATTGTGATTTTGGTACCAAATTTCGTTCGAATCGGTCCTTTCCTTCGTCAGTTATCGTCTCCAGAGTCTCACTGACGCAGACACACACACACAGACATCACTTCAAAAATGTCCGAGTCGTGATCAGGGATGCTTGAAACGTGCTCTCCTGTCGAAAACTCGAATTCGAATTTTCTACCCCGTCAGAATACTTTCCTTATAGATTATGTATATAAGGAAATTAATGTAAGTACTCTAACTTCGATTTAAAATGATTCAATTGAACTCGAAAACTATATGTTTAATATTATCGAGGAATTACGTAAGGTGCCCAGAGGGTAGTTCATTTTTTTCCCTTTGAAAATATTACCAGGACCTTCATAGTACGTGTAGCTGAGGAGGCCTAAAAATCATAAACTGGTCTTGTATATATTAGGGAACGCACACTCCGGATCTCGAACTGATTTTCTGGCAATCACCTCAGGGCCGCTCATAAGGGAAGACGGGCACCAATAGAATGTGGGGGGGGGGGAGAAGGAAACCGTATAGCCAAAATTTACATTTTGAGGCTGGAGAACACATGGGAAATTTACGAAAAAGGAAAATCAAATATGTAGTGGGTCCCTTTATAAATCTTTGTAGGGACAGTCACATATTTTCTGTGGATGGCCTTGATCAACTGCTACAGACTTATATTTCTAATATCCATATTT
This sequence comes from Amaurobius ferox, assembly GCA_951213105.1. Taxonomy (NCBI): domain Eukaryota; kingdom Metazoa; phylum Arthropoda; class Arachnida; order Araneae; family Amaurobiidae; genus Amaurobius; species Amaurobius ferox. The sequence continues at coordinate 47,748,705 of OX578153.1, read as the reverse complement.
CCTTATTATGTCCGACTCTAGTCTACCACAATGGATCTCATTGGTATCCAAACACCTTGATTTATCTGTTTCTTTATCTATCTATCTCTGGGTAACGGTTGGCAAAATTTTGGTATCGAAGTTGGCGAAATATCACTAATTTGGCGAATTTTTTTAAATGTTGTCAAATTGACAAAAAATGTAGCCAAATTGATAAAAATGTAGATAAATTGGTAAAAGTGACGACTAATTGATGAAAATACAATATCTTGAAAAAAATATAAGAATCTACTATAAGAATCGCCCATTTCTCCGTCTGTAACGCTTGGCAAAATTCTGCGGCGAAATTTCGGCGGCATATCGTCAACTTGTCGAGTCCTATTCAATGCTACTAAATTGACAAAAATATAGCCAAATTGTTGAAATTGACGCTAAATCATTGAAAATGACGATTAATTGATAAAACTTCATTATCTTGGAAATATCATAACAAACGACTATATGAATAACGGATTTCTCCGCCTGTCTTTAGCAAAAAATTTGGCGGAAAATCGCAAACTTGGTGACTTTTTAAAAATTGCCGAATTGATGAAAATAGCGCCAAATTGATAAAATTGTCACTAAATTGATCAAAATAAAGCTAAATGGGAGGCAATGCTTCGCAAAGTTTTAATTTCGTCATATGACGGGCATACCTTCTAGTATTTAATATGTACCGATTGGTAAAATTGCTGCAATCACCAGGCCAATATATGAAAAGTGGCTAGCCGTCAAAATACTGCTGGCGGTATATATTTGAATCTGTACAAGAAAGGATAGTTGAATGCATACACAGTCGAGCAGCATTGTTCAAGAGACAACATGCAACAGTCGCGATCTTAAGGATGTCAAGCATTGGATAATTCTGGAGAACCGAAGCCGTCGTATGGGCAATTTTTAAATGGCTAAATTTGTAAATTATTCGACGGTAGTAGTTATTAAGGTTTACAGAGAGTATAACAGTGTATAAAAAAGCAGGATTATGCACAAGAATTTCCGTCGTCAACAGGTGATGGCTGCTTGAGATGACTATGAATTTGGCTAAATGCATGCAGAGACAAACTGTACTGTTCAAGGTATAATGCGTAACAGTAACAGAAGCGAACTTATCCATTGACATTATTAAAATCATTTAGTCAGAGGTTTCTAAACATACAGTAACAACGTAATGTACCAATTATACCATATAAGCTAAAAGAGCAAAAGTACTAACCACGTGGTTATAATATTTTGGTCTCTTTGTGTGTAATTAAAACATCTGGATGTAGAGGTCTGTTCATAAGTGACTGAAGAGAGCATAACATTCTTCTCCTTCTTTGAGGAGAAATATACACATTTATATATATTTTTCTTTCTCCAATAAGTCGTTTTTCTTACACTTACTATGTTTATTTAGTTTGCTAGGATATCGAAAACAACAACAACAGTAACAACAAATAACAACTGATGTAGAAATTGACGTTGAATAACTTCGCTGAAATCTAGTCTTTAACTAGAACTTTACCAAAGGTAATGAATGTGGCAACAATTCTGCATGCTTATCGTCAAGTTTGTTAAATTTATCTTCAAGCTCATGCGACCCGGACCCACTTTAATGGCAACATGAATGCTTCTGTTCTTCATAGAGAATATTAAGACTGGGAATAAGTATCAGATTTGCAAAACAATTTCTACTTTTTGATTTATAACTATATAGAAATATGCATTATTTATTGCAATAGGAAAAAAACCCAGATATATCTATAGAATATTGACACGTGAAGTAAACTACAAGTATAAAACTTGCGCATGAATTTTAACAGCACTCTAAAGAAATTACGAAGCACAACATTTGGGAATCCCTTACCTAATTATTACATTTTCATAAATGAAACATTATCACTTGATCTACAAATTTATATTCAATTAGTTATAAATTTGATTCCGTGATCGGGAAAGGTTACACAGGAAGAATAAAGCCCATTCCACTCATTTCTGATCTGCACTACATCTTATTTAATAAAGGAATAATCTGTGTGTGTCTGTGAGAAGAATAGTCTATAGCGAAAAATCTAAGCGACGTACAACCATGAAATTTGTTACACAGGTACTTCTGCTTCCAATAGGTGCACCACGGCGTTATTTTTTAAATGTCTAATTTTTATTAATTATTTTATTTTTTAGGACGATGTACAATGATTTTGCCGATATTCACTCAAATCGATTCTTTAGTGACCAAACATATTATCACATTGTTTCAATAATGACACCATTTGAAAGACCAAAATATTATCTTTCAAACAAACTGTGACTGGAATCCGTGCGATTACTAGATAATTTTTAGTGAATTTAAAAAATATATACATTTCGTGCGTTTTAAACCTACCCGAGTTTTATGTTACAATAAATGAGAAATTGACTTGACATTTATCGTTGATTTTTTTCAACACGTGCTTACAATATCGCAAATTACTCTAGAAAAAAAATAATTTCATAAACTCATCAGGATCCAAACAGGTGCACCTCGACGTTACTTTTTCAATTTCGAATTAGTTTTTTATTTATTGCATAGCTTCGAATTTCCGTTGCAACCACTAAAATCTTAATAAAAAGAAGACTTATTAAGCTTGCAATTTCCTCCCAGTACAGCTCAACAGTAGAGCACCGGCTGGCCAGTTCGCAGATCCATGGTTCGATTCCCGGTTGGGACAGTAAAGCTCATTACAATGGCTCCCGAAGTAATCAACCCTGTAGGTTAGTGCAACCATGTCGGAGGTCTGAAGACCCCAGATGGTACGACTCACATAGTGGGTTTAGAGTAGCTAGCTGCACGGCCGGGAAAGGATACCTCCTGCACTCGGGAAGCGCCCAAGGTCTACCTTCACGCCAAACGAACATTTATTTAGGCCTAAAAAGATAACAATTGATGAAAAATATTGTGGTTAAACAGATAGTTTTACATTATATTTGAACTTGACAAGTACGTCCATTTTTCAAAAATGGGAAACATTTTTTTAAACAGAAAATATGGAGCGAACACAATAAGTCCATATAAGTTAATAAGTTAATGCCAGAGGTCTGAAAGTGACCCTATTACTACTAGTACAGATAAAGTGGACACTGGAAGATTGTGAGCCGATTTCAAATCAAGAGGTTAACGAATAGGCAGGATACTATCCTGGGTAAAAATAGTAGAAGAATATTAATCTGAGATAAATAGTAAGAGGTGGTCAGTCAAATTGTCAGTTGTCCGCCAATCTGATATTAGGGGGTGGAGAATGCAAAGTCCACTTCTGCGATAAAAGCTTTCAATTTCGTCCTAGTAGCTAAACGGTAGATCGTCAGCTGGCTAGCTCGGAGATCCAGGGCTCGATTCCCGGATGGGGCAGCAAGGCTCTTTACAAACGTGTGGAGAAAAATATGGCTCGAATTCCATTCGAAGCACGGTGACAAGATCATAGACGAGCGTCTCGGTTGCAAAACCAGGAATTCCAGACTGATGGTGATTCCTTTACATTTGAGTTCATATGTATTTCCGCGGAATCGTCTGTTTTATGTGCTGTTGAATATACGGGCATCTGTGATTCTTATATTTATTGCTTTTGCGGAGAATATGAGAGATTTGATTCGTGCGAATTTCGTTTCGAAACGATTTTAAATTGTATTCAAATGTATTATTTAGCACAAGATAGTTATTTAATCATGCATACTTATAGTGAACGCTTATTTAGAACTCGAGCTATGTCTGGTAATCCATTCTAGTCTTCAATATAAGCATAGATGGACATTGTTAGTAATATTTGATTGCTTTGCCCTCGTTCTGAATACCACAACTACTCTATGCGGCCGTAAATATTTATGCCTTCATTTGGATAGGATTGTCAATACTGAGTGAATTGTCAAATCTTATATAACATAGGGTTTTGGAATGGTATTTGCATAGACATTGCGGATATTGTCCTGATACAAATCGAACCGACTCACTTACGGAATAAGTGACGTTACACTGATATTCAATTTTAAAGAGGTAGATAATAAATTCACATTTTGAATATACATAAATTACTTATGTTATAGATGTATTCAAACATATTTCTTTTCGATATGTTAATATTGTTACGGTGTTATTGATGTTATAGATGTATTCAAACATATTTCTTTTCGATATCTTAATATTATTACGGCGTTATGGATGTTATAGATGTATTCAGACATATTTCTTTTCGATATGTTAATATTGTTACGGCTTTATTGATGTTATAGATGTATTCAGACATATTTCTTTTCGATTTGTTAATATTGTTACGGCGTGATTGATGTTATAGATGTATTCAGACTTATTTCTTTTCGATATGTTAATATTATGACGGCGTTATTGATGTTATAGATGCATTCAGACATATTTCTTTTCGATATGTTAATATTGTTACGGTGTTATTGATGTTATAGATGTATTCAAACATATTTCTTTTCGATATGTTAATATTATTACAGCGTTATTGATGTTATAGATGTATTTAGACATATTTCTTTTCGATATGTTAATATTGTTACGACGTTATTGATGTTATAGATGTATTCAAACATATTTCTTTTCGATATGTTAATTTTATTATGGCGTTATGGATGTTATAGATGTATTCAGACATATTTCTTTTCGATATGTTAATATTGTTACGGTGTTATTGATGTTATAGATGTATTCAAACACATTTCTTTTCGATATGTTAATATTGTTACGGTGTTATTGATGTTATAGATGTATTCAAACATATTTCTTTTCGATATGTTAATATTATTACAGCGTTATTGATGTTATAGATGTATTCAGACATATTTCTTTTCGATATGTTAATACTGTTACGACGTTATTGATGTTATAGATGTATTCAAACATATTTCTTTTCGATATGTTAATTTTATTATGGCGTTATTGATGTTATAGATGTATTCAGACATATTTCTTTTCGATATGTTAAGATTGTTACGGCGTTATTGATGTTATAGATGTATTCAGACATATTTCTTTACGATATGTTAAGATTGTTACGGCGTACCCTCTGGAATCGTGTGTGTACTATCAGGATACAAAGATGAGTCGAAATATCTGGAAAACTAATATATTTATTTAAAAGCACTAATAAGCGTAAACAGGAATACTATACAGCGAGTAGATCGATGACTATCTTACAAGAGCACTAGAAACTGTCAGATATATTAAAGCAGAAAATTAATGCTCAGTTAATTTACAAAATAGCTGATATTTAAAATACCGACGGATCTCGCAATCCAATTTAGCTCATATCACGCCATCTACTTTCCAACTGAGTGATGACTCATATACTTTGAGTCGAGTCAATGACTTTTATATATTATCCATAGAAATTTCCAGATGGGACTCGTATCTTCAAGAATATTCGTTATTTTGAGAAAGTTCCGGCAAGTTGGCGATAAATCGTTAAATCTGGCAACCCACATTTTAAAATCTGGGAGGGATTGATCATTTTGAAAAGTAGTTTTGAACTTTTTAATTATTCCTTTACATCGTCCCCCCGTAATTCAAATGTGTAAAATATTGGATTCTTACGTTGACCTTGAAGCCGAGACAAATCGGTTTAGACCCAAACTAAGATTCTAGCCAGAGTGGAAGTGCTCGATATAGCCAATGTGATTTTGAGATTTTAATTATTTCTTAGCACCGCCATCTCTAACTCGATTTCTTGAGATTATAGTTTTTTCTCTTGGTCTCAAAGATCAGGCGAATCAAATTAGATAACAACCAAGATTCTAGCTAGAATGGAAGTGCTCGATAATTAAACAAGATGATTTTCAGTTTCTAATTATTTCTTTTTATTGTCACTCATATCTCAAATTTTTGAAATTTTAGATTTTTCCCTGTGTTTCAAAGCTGAGAGGGAGCAAATGGTACATAAACCAAGGTTCTAGCTATAGCAAAAGAACTCTATAATTTTGTTACATCACCTAACTCACTAATTCACCCAGTTACTTACTGGCTCATTCACTCACTCACTCATTCACTCACTCACTTATTCGCCCACTCACTCATTCACTCACTCATTCACTTACTCATTCACTCACTTATTCATTCACTCATTCCCTCACTTACTCACTCACGCATTCCCTCACTCACTCAGTTTAGTACATATTATATAGAAATAAAATGATAAGTTTTTAAAGTGAGGCGTGTTTTTAGACATCAACGTAATCCATACTATCGAATCGCGTATGTATGCATGTAAGCAACCGCTATTCCAAAATTCCTACCCTACTTGGACAATATGTGATTTTTAACGTTTATTGAAAATTTCAATTTCATAAGAAAAACAGCCGTATTTTTAGTAGAAAATATTGAGCAAATGGAATAGTAAAATCCAAAATCGCGTCTGTCCTAATTCTGGTGTGCCGGCTCGATCTTTCTATCTAGAAAAAAAAATTCTGGTTTTGCCTTCATTATCTATTGTGCATTATCTATTCTATTTATACACTCTTATATTTATACACTTGCAAAGTTTTACACTTAGTAGGAATTCTGGGTTCCGGTCTAAATTGGGTGGCACTTCCCGTTCGTCCAAACAGTTACCTTACACCTTTCTGGTAGGTCGGACGGTCTGGGTTTCAACAACAACTTTGTAGTAGTTATACTTAAGTAGTCATACACTTGCAAAAAGGACGAAGCACCCCCAAAAATAATCCGATCATCCCGAAGTTTCGCATGCAAATTCCTATATACCAAGTATGCAAATGATTAAATTTGCAAGGCCAGTGAATGTTAACATCGGTCATAGCGCGCGTTTTTACTGAGCAACTAGCATCCTATAAAACATGTTAAAAATGTAGACGGTCTTTGCTCGTTATCGGCGTTCCAGTTAAGTGAGGAACAACCAATAATGCTGTTACGACGTTGCCGAACACCTTATAAGCAATTAGACGAGTTCGAACGTGGTCGTATAGTCGGGATACGTGAAGCTGGTTGGTCATACCAAGCAATAGGCAGCCACCTGTACCAAACGGACACTGCTGTGCAAAGGTGCTGGCAGCAATGGTTGCTACAAGGAACTTTTCGGAGGAATGAAGACTCTGGAAGGCCAAGGTGCACGAATGCCAGCTAAGATCAGGCGATTGTGCAATAGGCCCAAACTGGCCCGACGGCATCATTGTCCGCCATCCAATGTGCTACAGCCTTTTCCATACCACCCGTATCACCTTCCACCATCCCACGTTGTTTGGCTGAGGTGGCGTTACGCTCACGGCGGTCTTTAAGACGTCTGCTCATATCCCCACAACATCGACAGATTTGTTAGGAGTGGTGTAATAGCCGAGAATCATGGCTGCCAGAAGACTGGCATTGACATTGTGTTCAGCGATCAATCACGCTTTAGTCTTTCAGCAGATGATCATCGGGTACGTGTGTGGTGGCGCCAGAAACAGCTGTCCCAATTAGCCTTTGTTTTACACAGTCACACGGCATCTTCCCGGCCATCCAAGTAGTTACCTTACACCTTTCTGGTAGGTCGGACGGTCTAGGTCTCAACAACGACAACAACAACAACAGGCACTCAGCCATTACCCTTGGTGTGATAGTGTGGGGTGCTATCTCTTACGACAGCAAGTCGCCCCTAGTCATCCTGCATACATCTTTAACAGCTCAACGATATGTTGATGAAATCCTGCGGCCGTTGTGTTGCCCTTCATGGCACGTCATTCTTGGACAATTTTCCAACAAGAAAATTCAACGCCACATACGGCTCGCATATCTGTGGACAGTGTGCTTGCTGTTGATACTGTTCCTTGTCAAATTCACTAGACCTTTCGCCAATCGAGCATGTATGGGTCATGCTATGCCGTCAGATTCGGGCACCCAGAAATGTAGCAATTCTGGAGCAACAATTGATGCCTGGCAGAATAAAGCACAGGATGACATTAGGAAACGTTGTCTCTCCTTACCTAGACGTATACAAGCATTCATTGCTGCCGAGGGGGGGTCACCAAATACTGATTTGAAAATTCAATGTGCAATTGCTAACTACTGATGGGTCCTACAGCCTTGATTTTGTAATCATTTCATTACCTATGTATGTGCTGTACGCATAAATAATTTCAATAAAAACGGTCCCTTTCTTCATGTTGCTTCGTTTTTATTTGCAAAAGAGTGTATATCTTTTATTATATATTCTGGTTATCTATCTTTGCATTATCTATTCTGGTTTTGCCTACTAAATACTTTTAATCAACTTATTATTATAGAAATAATATTACTGTGTACTTTGAGTGCGCAAGTTGCAAGTGTCATCGTGTTAAAAGCACTAATGCTACAACTTTTTGACAAGTCTTCCAAACAAGCTCGTTCCGAATAAGGTTCGTAGATTACTGTTGTTGATCCTTACTAATTCACAATGCTCCACAATTTTGTAATTGGCTTTCTTCTTCTTTCTTGCTTTGTTGCCGAATTCGTTTTACTAACATTTTATTCTCCTTTAGAGGCGGTGTGAACATTTTTATTCGATCTGAAGTGGCCATTTTACTCTAGATAGATCTACTCTAGATAACATCTACATTCATAACCCTTTTCATACAATGTTATTGGGGTGCCTAAATGATCTGAACTTTATATGCACAGATTTTTATACGAATCAGAAATCCAGTTAGCCTGTAGGAAACAGAAATCAAATTCAGAATATCTGATCAAATGGGAAAAATTATAATTTTTCTAATGTATTTATGCCCTTCAATATACACTTCTATAATAATAAAGGAAGATGTCTATCTCTTCGTCTGTTTATGTAGCCTTATCCGAAAATCTATGCGGCGTGCTGCCATGATATTTGGTACACAAGTACTTTATGATGAGGATAGATGCGCTTCGGGGAGGTTAAAAAAATCCAATTATTTGTTTAGTTATTTATATTTTAGCACAATTTTGAGCTATTTTCACTCAAATCGATTTCTTAGCGGCGAAAAAATTATCTCAGAGTTTCGTCACTTGCAGACCTGCTAATAATTACGACACTTACAACAATAATACATACTACAAATTATTCATTCACCTCCAGACTTACTTCATTATATAATCAAAGCATTGAATTATAACGTTGGTTTATGAAAATATGTTTGATTCTAATTTATTATTGATGAATATTAATACTTATTAATTTTTAGGGTTTTAGCACAACTTGAAACAAAACTAATATATATATATAATAAACTAATTTATATATATATATATATATATATATATATATATATATATATAATTGAAGAATTTTAATTTACTTGTCTTATATTATATACCAGAGATTGATCATTTATTAAAATTGTTCTGTAAAGCAAAATAGGAAAAGAAGATGGTCTGAAGTGAATATCTGATATCAATAATGACTGTGCCGATTATTAATTTTGTTGATTAAAATTAATATTGTCAAAAATGCATTTTACATTAAATTAATTATTTATTAGTATATTAATTATACATGTAATCTGTTCTAAAAACTTACTGCTGTGTACATTGCGTTGGTGGCCGCAAAACCCACCTATTTCTGTGCTTAACGGGATACTAAGTTAACAAACTAAAAATTAAGGTTAATAGTAAAGGAACAAACATTTATTTATCACATACTCAATTTACACTCTTTAGTTTTACAAATTAAATAAATATCACAATAGTGGAATACAATCTCAATGGTAGTTCGGGGGGTGTAATGCCAGATGAATTGATATTTGGTTGGAGCACGTGGTGGGATGCATTAATTAGCTTTTCCTTAAAAACACAAATTTAGACAAAGAGGTTATCCTCATATAGTTTAATTGTACGGTACCTGATCTTCTTTCATATTACTTGGGTAACACCGATGCTTTGTCACACTTTACACTTGCAATACCAGATGAACATGAGCTCTCCTTCGAATTCCTATATCAGAGACGCACACACAACTCTTAACTCTGCTACCGTCGCTTCTTCTTGACTAGTCTAACTCCAACAGCCTGCCTTGACCAATTCTGATTCTCACTTCGAGCAACTCTCACTTATATCCCTTTTTCGGTCGGCGGTCCACGTGCTGAAATGTAGAGCTGAGGGCTAATCCGTAGACATGGCGTCGCCGTCTCGGTTGCCGCCAAACGGCTTAGCGTGGTATGTAAACATGGGCGTGGTATGTAAGATATGGGGCCACCTGTATATTATCGCCCATCTGCTTAGCGTGGGGATAATCCGCCCGCATTCCTGGTTCCATTATTTTTTAATCCTTCCAAATATTTATTACTTTACATTTCTGGCATTACATTCTCACCCCCCCCCCCCGCGAAAAAAAAGTCCAAAAGTTACTCTCCCACAGTTTCACCCCAGTGGTAAGAAATTAAGTTCACAATGGTTCCTCGCAAACACATAAGTTCATCCATCGTGAGAAAGGCTGAGTTCCACTTTTTAGCCTCGTACAACTCATAGCTTTGATAGTTCTTTGTAGTTTCTTGATAGTTCCCTGTCAAGTTAGTCCATTATTCATATTTGACATAATGTACCATAAATTACATGAGGATTACCAACATTCACATTATTATTAAATTGTAAATTTTGATATATCTTATTTGCAATGCATAATTTTCATTTCTCCTTTTACATAATTATTTACATAGGACATATCATTACATAACAGCATTCATTACTTTATTATTATTGTACATTTTCTTGTTATCATTTCATTTTGTAACATATTGTAGTAGTGCAACTATCAACTTCCGATTCTTGGTTATGGTTGAATTCCATACCACCATATTATTTATAAATTACTTTGTTATTTCACTTTTTTTTTTTTTTTTTTTTTTTTTTGAACTTGCCATATATGTAATGTCAGAAATACATAACATACTTTTTGAAATATACTTATATCCACAATTTAAAACATAAAAACCTATACATATACACTCAATTATCACTTTCTATTTATGACATTAATTACAAACTTTTTACATATTTTTCATATTCTTTGTTTTATGAAATTACTATTTACAACAATTCGAGGGCGAAAATTATACCCTCTGGCATTATAACAAACCCCATCATCATTTCTATTATTTTCACAGTTTAATTGCTTTTCTTTAGTGACCTTCCCTTCCTTAATTTGACTTTGATCATTATTTCTAATCACTTTCTCATTTTGATTTTTTTCTTTGTCCTGTGTGTGTGTGTGGTTTGATTCGCTTTCGTCACTATCTTTCAAATATTGTTTTCGCTCCGCTGCCATGTATAGTTTATTTATGTGCACTTTATAAGTTTTATTTTCATCACTTTTAAGACATATTATAACATTATTATTTCGGACTAATTTCGTAATTCTAAATGGTCCATCATATCGATCCTCTAATACCCTTGGTTTTAGGAACTTTTTTAGGTACACTGTCGCTCCTATAAATATATCGTTTTTTCTCACTATTTTATATTTCTTTATTTGTTTGTCATTTATCAGCTTTTGTTGTTCCGATGCGTCTTTCACGACTTTATCTATATTTTTTAAATGCTGTGCCACATAATTTTTATAATTATTTACATCACTATACATTATATCTATTTCTTCCTTACTTGGTATGTTTGTTTGTTTAATATTTTCAAATGGCAATGATAAATCTCTAAGATAGAACAGGAATGAAGGCTCAAATCCTGTATTACTGTTAATAGTGTTATTCACATAAAACTTAAACCATTTTAAAGATTCATCCCATTCAAACGTAGTCTTTGACAAACACATTATGCATTGTTTCATGTCTCTGTGTATTCTTTCACAACGACCTAAAGAACTTGGGAAATAAACCGAACTGTATCGCCTTTCAATATTTAATGCATTTGTAAAATCTATGTATTCTTTACTTTTAAAAATTTGAGCATTATCGCTTTGAATAATAATTGGAACTCCATAAGTTGTCACGAAGTTTGTTAGCTTATTCACTATTGTTTTAGCAGTAATGTCTCTGACTGCATAGGCCTCAAAGTATCGTAAAAACATGTCTACAATTGTAATTGCAAAATTATTTCCTCCATTACTGCGCGGTAGTTTTCCTACGCAATCCAGTTGTAAATATATTCTTGGTTTTAATATTTCTGGCATAGCCTGAAGTCTGGCTGGTGGTATATTTTTGTGTTTTACTAATAAGCATTGATTACAAGACTTACAATAATTTTCCACGTCTTGGAAAGCCCCTATCCAAAAATATTTTCTTGAAAGTAATTGGTATGTCTTTTTTACTCCGAAATGAGGGAAATGTGCTATCTCTATTATCTTTCCCTTTAGCGAGTGCGGTATTACAATCTTATTCTCATTTATTTTCCTATACGTTTGTCTTTTATTTTCCTTCTTTACCATTAACAGTTTATTTTGGCTATCAATATAGTATACCTTGTTATTGTGATATCGGTTTCTTCCTTTTTGTAATTCCTCTCTAATTTTACTTAATTTTTCATCTACCATTTGTTGCTCTAATATTTTCTCCACATTTATTTCATCATTTTTAATTAAAGTATTTACATATTTGATTTGGTTATCATTGTCAAATACATATCTCGAGCAATAATCACTTGCGTTATTCTCACCTTCTTGATATTTGAATTTAAAATCATACTGACTTATGTCAATTAGCCATCTCGATATGATATTTGGCATTTTATCTAATTTTATGTGGTACATAAGGGATTTTGCGTCACTCAGCAAGGTGAAACTCCTTCCGAACAGATATTCTCTGAAGTGTTGTAAGGATGCGTGTATAGCTAGCAATTCTAGCTTTATTGCAGGATAACGCTTCTCTGCCGGGTTCACAGGTCTTGAATAAAATTCGATAACATGATCGACTCCATTTACCCTTTGCATCAAAATACTACTAATTCCCTTACCTGAGCCATCCGTAGTTAAGACAAACGGGTTTACTTCATCAGGCTGTCTTACAACTGGTTCTTTAAAAATTGCATTTTTTAATTTTTCAAAAGCTTTTCTACATTCATTATTCCACTCGAACCTAACATTCTTTTTTGTCAAATTTACCAACGGTTCTGCAATTTGTGCATAATTTTTTATCAGACCTCTAAAATAGTTTGTTGTCCCAAGAAAGCTTTTTACTTGTTTAACCGTTTGGGGTTGTTTGAAATTTTGCACTTTTGCACAGTTTTTTATTGATGGGCTTATACCATTCGCATTTACTTTATATCCTAAAAATTCAATTTGCGATTTGCATATCTGTAACTTCGCCGGGTCGAGTGTTAAATTATTTTCTTTCAATCTTTGGAAAACAATTTTGATTTTCTCTAACATTTCGTCGTTATTTTGTGCGCATATGACTAAGTCATCTAAGTAAAAGTATATTTTTAACTCTGATAGATCTCCTAACACTTTGTTCATTAAAAGTTGAAAATATGCTCCTGAGTTTTTAAGACCAAACGGAATTCTTTTAGGATTAAAATTTCCCATAAAAGTTGTGAACGTTAAGGCCTTTCTATCTTGTTTTCTTAGTTCGATCTGAAAAAACGCCGCCTTCAAATCCATAACTGTATAAATTTTACTACCAGCGATATTTTGTAATATATCCTTCACCTTTGGTAAGTTTATTGGCAAAAGTGGTAAATACGCGTTTATGGCCCTATAATCAATAGCAAGTCTATATTTAGGTTCTTCATTTGGTTTACTTGGTTTCTTTACAAGAATAATGGGACTAGCGTACGTGCTTTGTGAACTTTCAATAATGTCATTTTCCAATAATTCCCTAATTTCTTTTTGCGCAATTTCTCGTACTGCTCTCGGAATTGGGTATGGTCGACTCTGAATAGGATAAATGTGCATAAGTTCGATTTTCGGTACTATTGCTGATGTTTTACCTAGGGTAGCATATGACTTTGAAAAAACCTCTGTATTGGTCATCATTAATGCAATAACTTTATTTCTATCTTCCTTATTTAAGTGCTGTACTTGAAAATCGTCTGGAGATATTTCTTTCTTTCTTAATTCCCGAATATGTTGATAATCTGTTTTATTTAAATTTTGAATATTATTAATTTCCAACGTGGGTTTACTGCTTTTATTTTTTGTATCAACAATTTCGATTTGTTCTGTTATTATACCCACGTTCATATTTTTATTAAGTGTAATTTGGCAATTTTTTTCATTGTATAACAACATTCTAATCTTATTTTTATTTTATATACTTTGGATCGCTTCATCCGTGATTAATGTTCTTGCCATTTTTATTGGAGAAAATAAAACATCCTGTCCCTCATTTAATTCCTGTGACAAAATCAATTGGACTATTTCTGACTCCCCTGGCTTTAATGTTATTTTTCTTTTCAATTTAGCGAAAATCTGCTTTTCCTCTTTCTTTTTAACATTCTTATTCTTATTACTTTCATTAGAACTTGGTAACCATTTTTCATCATTTACATTATCGCGAGTGCTACAATTTTGCATATTAGAGTTTTTTCTATCGTTATCGCTTTCATTATCCTCGCTTATTCTACCTTCATTCTCATTATTGAATTCATTACAACAATTATTTATTTCCTCATATTCGTCGTCATCATTATCATCGCTTATTCTATCTTCATTCTCATTATTGGATTCATTATAACAACTATTTATTTCCTCATATTCGTCGTCATCAGTATTATAATTTTCATAATTACTATTATATCTATTTTCATCGCGAATTCCCTGGCTTTGTGGTTTTTGTTTTGAATTCTGTATTGGGTTTGTATTTTCACTTTTATACAATTTAATCGCAGTATTCCCAAATTGTACTTCGTTATCTTTTGTATTTAAAATTGCTTTATGTGAGGATAAAAAGTCGTAGCCTAAAAGCATTTTATATTGCCCCTGAAAGTTCTGTTTTGTCACGAAAAAATAATTTTTGCATGCCTTTTCCCCAATTCTAAATGAAAATTGAATGCAATTTAAAAATTCTATATTTTCTTTAGTAAACGTCTGAAGTATTACTCTTCTGGTTATGTATTTTATTTTTACATTTCTATTCTGTTTTAGTTTTTGAAATGTTTCCAAATCTATAATACTAACTTGAGCCCCACTATCAATTACACTTATTATTTTTATTCCTTTGCAATCTATTTCTACCATCGGTAATTGTGGGCTAGATACGTTTTCACATTCGCTTGAAAGGATACTTTTGGTACCATATTTTGCTTTATCATTATTTTCATAATATTGTCCTCTCTTCAAATTTGTATAGTTTTGCCAGTCATCTCCATTTTTGTTATTTCTATATGTTTGTGAACCGAATTTATTTATTTCTCTGGAATTTGTACGATTCGTTCCTTGGTCCCAAATTCCAGCTCTTAGTTTAAATTACTATTATTATTGTTTCTCTCATATGTGTTTGATCTTATATTTCTTCCGTTGCGCCCCCTAAAATTTCCTCTTATACTTTGCCTCTCTCTATTTTCTACGTTGGTTTCTAATTGATCGTAATAATTTCTTTGGTCATTATTATTTCCTTGATATTCCATATTATTTCTATTATATCCACCTCGTTCAAAATTTCTGAGATTTTCGTTTCTGTTTCCTCTGATATAATTTGTTTGCTCCAACCCATATTGCTGATAATTCATTCGTTTGGGATTCCTTGCAAATGCAGTATTACACTCATTGTACCAGCAATCTGAGAAATAATGTCCATTTTTTCGATACCCTATGCAAAAAACAGCTCGTTCCATGGATTGATTTGGTATATTTTGCAATTTTAATTTATTAAGTTCTAAAGTCAAATCTTGAACCTGTGTTGTAAGTAACATTTCTTTCAGTTCGTTATGTGATTCTTCTGGAGTCCTATCATTAAGAATTATTTCAAACAGTTCGGCATCTTTTATGGCATCTTCAAACCGCTGCGGATCTTTTTTCTTCACTTCAATTGCCAAATCAGGGCGTAATGCGCTAATGAATTTTCCCAACATTATTTTATTGGTTATTTTCTCCACCTCTCCATCTGTTGTATCCTTAAGGTTCAAAAATTTACGCGCTGCGTTTTTTATTTTTAGCACAAGCTCGTCCACTGACATATCAGGCGTTTGTTTTATTTTATTGAAAGCGTCCTGTTCTTGCGTTATCGTTATTCTGTTTGAAAATTTATTTATTAGTAATATTTTTATTTTATCAAACTCCTTTTCGTTTTGTAATTCAGGGTTTTGAATTAAAAACTGCATAGCCTTATCTTTTAATCTGGTTTTAATGATAGCCACTTTATGCTCTTCCTTCCAACTTGCTAACTCCGCTAATTCATCAAATTGTTTTATAAAGAAATTTATATCTTCCTCCTTACTCCCACTAAATAATGGCAGGATCTGCATTACTGGAATATCCATATTTTTATTATTTCTATCCAATTTACTATAATTTTTATTTGATATTTTTGAATCTTCTTTCAAACTTGAACTCCTTGTTATAATTGAACTTTTCACCACTTTTTTAACTGGTCCCATTCCTATATCCCATTTTTCTAATTATACCTTCGATCTCATTTAGAAGAACCATTTTTTCCATTTCATTGATAAAACTTTACATAATCATACATATAACATAAGGAGAAATGAGAATTGTGCACAATATTTTCACAATCATCTATGTCGCCACCAGTTGTCCAACCTTATCAATATTTATTTTTTATTATTATTATTCCTTTTATTTTTATTAATTTCATAAATCCTTATTTTATTCCCGTTACTGCTAAAGTCACGAGCACCAAATGTGCCGATTATTAATTTTGTTGATTAAAATTAATATTGTCAAAAATGCATTTTACATTAAATTAATTATTTATTAGTATATTAATTATACATGTAATCTGTTCTAAAAACTTACTGCTGTGTACATTGCGTTGGTGGCCGCAAAACCCACCTATTTCTGTGCTTAACGGGATACTAAGTTAACAAACTAAAAATTAAGGTTAATAGTAAAGGAACAAACATTTATTTATCACATACTCAATTTACACTCTTTAGTTTTACAAATTAAATAAATATCACAATAGTGGAATACAATCTCAATGGTAGTTCGGGGGGTGTAATGCCAGATGAATTGATATTTGGTTGGAGCACGTGGTGGGATGCATTAATTAGCTTTTCCTTAAAAACACAAATTTAGACAAAGAGGTTATCCTCATATAGTTTAATTGTACGGTACCTGATCTTCTTTCATATTACTTGGGTAACACCGATGCTTTGTCACACTTTACACTTGCAATACCAGATGAACATGAGCTCTCCTTCGAATTCCTATATCAGAGACGCACACACAACTCTTAACTCTGCTACCGTCGCTTCTTCTTGACTAGTCTAACTCCAACAGCCTGCCTTGACCAATTCTGATTCTCACTTCGAGCAACTCTCACTTATATCCCTTTTTCGGTCGGCGGTCCACGTGCTGAAATGTAGAGCTGAGGGCTAATCCGTAGACATGGCGTCGCCGTCTCGGTTGCCGCCAAACGGCTTAGCGT
The DNA here is from genome assembly GCA_951213105.1 of Amaurobius ferox. Classification (NCBI taxonomy): domain Eukaryota; kingdom Metazoa; phylum Arthropoda; class Arachnida; order Araneae; family Amaurobiidae; genus Amaurobius; species Amaurobius ferox. Next base: position 47,731,221 of record OX578153.1, on the reverse strand, counting down.
GGTATGTAAACATGGGCGTGGTATGTAAGATATGGGGCCACCTGTATATTATCGCCCATCTGCTTAGCGTGTGCATTACTGTAAATTGTATTACAGAAATAATGCACATGGCCTGACGTAGAAGAAAGTAGAAAATGGATCAGATATAAATATAAAAACAATTATATATGTATATATATATATATAATATATAATATATATATATATATATATATATATATATATAAATATATATATATATATATATATATAAATATATATATATATATATATATATATATATATATATAATATATAATATATATATATTTATAAATATATATATATATATAAATATATAAATATATATATATATATATATATATATATATATATTTATATATATATATATATATATATATATATATATATATATATATATGTATATATATATATATTAATTTTAACTTTTTTAGAAAATTCTATTTTGCTGAGAAAATTGTCATTAAATGTTAAAAAATATTGTGAAATTTACCCTGGTGGCTTTTGCTGTGTTGCATGTGGACATACAAGAAAATAGACAGACGGACTGATAGGCAGACTGACAAATACCCAGACAGACGGATAAATAGCAAACGGATAAATAGACAGTCAGAAAAATACACAAACAGACGGTGAAACCGACTGTAATAGGTGTGATTATTGTATTTATAAGATACGAATACACCTAAATACTGTTTAAAATTCATGTTCGTTTCTAAAAAATTAAAAAAATTCTGAGTATACGTAGATGCAAACTGTGTATGTGCAAACCTTAAATAAGTAGAGAATTTTAATTAAAATTAATATGAAGGGTATTTAAAATATCAAACATCAGTTTATCAGAAATGATTTTTAGTTCTTTCCAAGAATTCAAGTTTTCCTCTAAAGTCAGTCAGTAATCTAAAATAATACAAACTTAAAATTTAGATGATTTTAATTTTCATTGGCAAACACGATCTTGGTAAAAAAAAAACCAATTCCATTAAAAACCCTCTACAACAATGTATATATTACTTATGTGCGTTTTATTATGTATATTTTACTTAAGTACCTAGTCATGTACTCATGATGTGTTTTAAACAAATCTGCTACGAACTTTTCTTGACATGAATATTTAATTTGTTAGTATCCTCTTTAAAGGCTAGAATATTCTATTATAAAATCCTATTTATATTCTAAACGTTTTTGTAATTGCTTTTGGCCTTTCATTTAATAAAAAGGGATGTTTAATTAAGCGTACTATTTTATTTAAAATTACGCTTTTATTAACTGTACAAACATTTTAGTTCCTTTTATAAGTACAAAAATCATGCCTTATTGTTTAGTGACTGGATTGCTTTAGAAATTATGCATCTATATATGAACAAATATTTTTCCTTATATATAGAAAATTTTGATATAATAAATTATATCCGGTAAAATTATTTATTTTTAAATATTTAGTTAGATTTAATAATTAGTTAGATAATTGTATAATTTAGTTAGATAATTATATGATTAATTTGGTTTGGGTTCAAGATCGTAATAGTGTTGAAGACCCAGGTTACCCGACTCACCCGAGGGTATGAGCAGCCAGTTGGGTGACTGGAAGGCGATCGTAATAGTGTGAACAAAGTCATGCGTCCAACATATATTGCACGTCTAACATGTTATTAGAAAGATTTCTTTCCAGCAATTTTTCAGCAACACCATACATTTCAATGGGAAGAAAGCTTGCCGCCGAATTCCCGCAATTCGTTCGTACTTGGCAATACACATTGCTCAATTTATGAACGGCGAACCAATCAGAGGACGATAAAATTGGACGCCTCTCCTCTCCTCATTTGCATACAAGATGGCGATGGCGATTGTAATGCAAACACGTCGAAGCAGCTCAATTACGTTCGAATCAGGAGATAAAAAATAATAGAACTTCTACCAAATTACAGACACCTGTGGGATGTAAAATATCCAAATTATACGAAACAATACTAAAGAATACTTCCCTGAAATCGGCGGCACTAAACAGGAAGGACCTGTTAGAAAGGAGGGGCTTACAGTATCATTGCCGGGCGGAATTGTTAAAGTCTGGAGATGTAAAAATAATCATATAACTTTTACCAAATTACAGACACCTGTGGCATATGAAAGATCCAAATTATACGAAAAAAACCCACTAAATAGTGTTCCTTGGAATGAACTCTGCGGTATAAGAGAGGAAGGGCGTTTGAGAAAGGCGGGGCCTAAAGTATAATTGCCGGGAGGAATTTCTAAAGTCTGGAGATGCAAAAATAATAATAGATCTTTTAACAAATTACAGACACCTTTGGGATATAAAAGATTCAAATTATACGAAAAACACACCAAAGAATGCTTTTTGAAATGAAATCGGCTGCATTTAGAGACAGTGGCGGCTCGTGAGCGACATGTAGAGGGGGGCGCTCATCTATGTATTTATGCCTATATATATGTTAGTAATATATATATATATACATATATATATATATATATTATTTATATATATATATTATATATATTATATATATATGTATATATAAAGCATATGTATATACATATACTTATTTTGGTCATAGCAACGGGAGTATTAAAATTATAAACGACGGATGCATTAAGTAAAATAACGTACCTCCCACCTGCTCGCTCGTTCATAAAAAGCCTGGACACATGGAACGTATCTTTCATAGTGAAAAACATTACATAGTCCTAATTTAAGTAAAATTGTAGGGGCTAGTTAAACTAAAAGTTATGCCCAGGGAGTTGACTAAAAAATATGCATATTCTGCTAAAAAATATGCATATACGTACTGATGGTTCAGAAACTATAGCCACCCGTAAAATCAAAATCGGTGGATTAGGAGGCGAGATAGAAAATTGGGGGGGGGGGGGTAACCAAAGTAAGAGTTACGCTCGGAGATTTGCCATATTAAAGTTGCATATCCAGGTGACATGTACAAATGGTAGAGAAACTCACTACAGCGATAAGCCGAACCAAAATCGCTCAATTAGAAGCAGATATGTAAAATTCTGTGGACTAGTTAAACTAAAAGTTATACCCAGGGGTTGACACAAAAATATGTGTATCCAATTGAAGTGTACAAATGTTGCTCAGACTATATAGTCACCAGCAGGATCAAAATCGCTCAATTAGAAATTGAAATGTAAAATTATGAGGACTAGTTACACTAAAAGTTAAGCCCAGGGGTTGACGCAAAAAACGTATGTATATTATATCCATCAAATAAATATATCAAGTTAATATGTACATGTGGGTCAGAGACTATAGCCACCATCTGAATCAAAATCGCTTTATTAGGAGTCGAGATGGATAAGTGTGTGTGTGTGTGTGGGGGGGGGGGTGCTATTTGAAGTAAAAGTTACGCTCAAAGATTTATCACTATAAAGATGCAGATCCAGGTGACATGTGCTAATGGTGCAGAGACTATAGCCATCAGTAAAATCAAAATCGCTCAATTAAGAGGTGAGATGGGAAATTGGAGGGGGGGGGGGGGCGTAACTGAAGTAAAAGTTAATCTCAGGGATTTCTCACAAAGATGCATATCCAGGTGACATGTACAAATGGTGCAGAGGCTATAGCCACTAGCAGAACCAAAATCTCTCAGTTAGGAAACGAGATGTAAAATTGAGGAAGCTAAGCTAAAAGTTACGTCCAGGGGCTTGGCACAAAATATATATTCAGGTGACACGTACAGATGGTGCAGAGACTATAACCATGATTAGAATCAAACTCGCTGAATTAGAAGGCGAGATAAGAAATTTGGAGGCTACTTCAATTTAAATATAAGCCTAGGGCCAATATTATAAGTCTAGAGCCAATTTGGGGGCTATCATTATAGTCGCCAGCGGTCGGGCCAAAATTACCAGAAAAACGACGTCAGATAAAAGGATCATGTTGAAAATTTAATTTTTAAGTTTTTTAACAAATACTTAGAATTTCTTTAATTTTTTGGCATTTTTTAATGTTAAATAGCTGAAAAAGTAAGACAACTCAAACTAAATGTCCGAAACAACACATTTATGAAAGTGTCACTAAAAATTGTCTATATGTCACAGTGTGCCAAAAATTGGAAACTCGTGACGTTTAAAGAATTATTTTGACGTTAAACATATTGAAATTCGTCACCAGCAGATCAACCAGAGCATAGAAATAAATCCCCTCCGGAAGAAGAGAACAACAGACAAACTACATCAGAAATGACGAAATGCGAAACAACTTCAATAATTAAGACAGCTGGGTGGGACAAACGATCCCTCAAACTGAGTGTCCGAAACAAGACACTTTATTCACGATGGCCAGAACCCCCTAAGATATCATAACCCCCGCCCCCCCTTCCCATCACCACACGTACACTTAATTCTCTCATTTGTTCAAATGTTTATTTAAACTTCCAAATTTATAACAAAGACGAGAATGAGAACAAACACATTCTTAAATGTAGAAAATTGAAGCCAAATTAGCGAAACTGCGCCAATTTGAGAAGTCCCTCTTCATGTTTTTCTACTCTTCTGTTTCTTTTTGGCTGGGACTCGCTCAGTCCCGTGACACAATCTACTAGCAAATCTGCAATGTCTGGTTTTTGTTCACGCCAAATTTCTAATATTGCTCCTATTCCATTCTTTCACTCAAGAGATGCCGATTGTAGGGACGCGGCTTTAAAAATATCCCTGTATTTTCCCCTATGTGTTGAAAATTCTGTGCAATATAGCTTTCGTGAGTCGACTTTCTCCGAAGAAAGGTGTAGTGCTGCCATCTAGTGGCATTTTCATAACTTATTTTTAATAATTCTCGATTAATTTGAACCAAAAATTCAGATTTTTTCAATAGAAATTGTAATAAATCTGTATAACTAAAAAAATGATTTGGGGTGTTTACTCAATGGTGTCGCGCGTACTCGCGGCCCCCCCAATGACCGCCACTGATTAGAGAGAAGGAATCTGTTAAAAAGGAGGAGCCTAATGTATGATTGACGGCCGGAATTGCGGAAGTTCGGCAATAAAAATTGCCCTGTGTAATAACACCATAAGCCTCCTATTCAGCAATCTGGCGTCGACCTGTAAATAAATATATTTCCTAAAAGATAAACATTGATTATGGACTACATATCAAAGACAACTTTGATTTACCTTAAATAATTATTTATTTCAACAAACATATACTTTTCACTGATATCCTCAACCAATAATTTTTCAATTTAAGTGTACAGACATTTTAGTTCCTTTTATAAGTACAAAAATCATGCCTTATTGTTTAGTGACTGGATTGCTTTAGAAATTATACATCTATATATGAACAAATATTTTCCCTTATATATAGAAAATTTTGATATAATAAATTATATCCGGTAAAATTGTTTATTTTTAAATATTTAGGTAGATTTAATAATTAGTTAGATAATTGTATAATTTAGTTAGATAATTATATGATTAATTTGGTTTGGGTTCAAGATCGTAATAGTGTTGAAGACCCAGGTCACCCGACTCACCCGAGGGTATGAGCAGCCAGTTGGGTGACTGGGGATCGTAATAGTGTTGTTGTTGTTACCCAGACCGTCCGACCAACCGGGATCGTAATAGTGTGAATAGTGGGAACAAAGTCATGCGTCCAACATATATTGCACGTCCAACACGTTATTAGAAATAATTCTTTCCAGCAATTTTTCAGCAGCACCATACATTTGAATGGGAAGAAATCTTGCCGCCGAATTGCCGCAATTCGTTCGTACTTGGCAATACAAATTGCTCAATTTATGAACGGCGAACCAATCAGAGGACGATAAAATTGGACGTCACTACGCTACGCCTCTCCTCTCCTCATTTGCATACAAGATGGCGATGGCGATTGTAATGCAAACACGTCGAAGCAGCTCAATTACGTTAGAATCAGGAGATAAAAAATAATAGAACTTCTACCAAATTACAGACACCTGTGGGATATAAAATATCCAAATTATACGAAAAAACACACTAAAGAATACTTCTCTGAAATCGGCGGCACTAAACAGGAAGGGCCTGTTAGAAAGGAGGGGCTTACAGTCTCAATGCCGGGCGGAATTGTTAAAGTCTGGAGATGTAAAAATAATCATAGAACTTTTACCAAATTACAGACGCCTGTGGCATATAAAAGATCCAAATTATACGAAAAAAAACCCCACTAAATAGTGTTCCTTGGAATGAACTCAGCGGTATTAGAGAGGAAGGGCGTTTGAGAAACGCGGGGCCTAAAGTATAATTGCCCGGGGGAATTTCTAATGTCTGGAGATGGAAAAATAATAATAGAACTTTTAACAAATTACAGACACCTTTAGGATATAAAAGATTCAAATTATACGAAAAACACACCAAAGAATGCTTTTTGAAATGAAATCGGCTGCATTAGAGAGAAGGAATCTGTTAAAGAGGAGGAGCCAAAAGTATGATTGACGGGCGGAATTGCGGAAGTTCGGCAATAAAAATTGCCCTGTGTAATAACACCATAAGCCTCCTATTCAGCAATCTGGCGTCGACCTGTAAATAAATATATTTCCTAAAATATAAACATTGATTATGGACTACATATCGAAGACAACTTTGATTTACCTTAAATAATTATTTATTTCAACAAACATATACTTTTCACTGATATCTTCAACCAATAATTTTTCAATTTGCCTTTCATTCATCATTTCTATTCATTTTCAATTTAACTCAGAGGCGAATGCTATGATGCAGTGAAATTTATAAAAAAATAATTCTTAACTCGAATTTCCCATGAGAATAAAAGGAGTATCTGTTATGGATGCCATACTTATTGTAAGATGCCCTTCTTGATTCACCTTGGCCAGCATTATATTTGGAACTTATCTTCGTCTTGTTAACAATTTTCTTTCATCATCAACCTTTTTACAACCACTTTGATTCACCAACTTTTCATTAAATCATTTCCAATTCTCCTCTGATTTCTTGTAGGAAGGCTTGACTTGCCCTGCTGGTTCCCTTTTCTTTTCGCCTCTGATCTTTAGTACGAAGGCTTGACTTAACCTGCTGGTTCCCCTTTCGTTTCTTCTCTGATTTCCTTTACGAAGGCTTGACTTGCCCTGCTGGTTCCCTTTTCTTTTCTCCTCTGATCTTTAGTACGAAGGCTTGACTTAACCTGCTGGTTCCCCTTTCGTTTCTTCTCTGATTTCCTTTACGAAGGCTTGACTTGCCCTGCTGGTTCCCTTTTCTTTTCTCCTCTGATCTTTAGTACGAAGGCTTGACTTAACCTGCTGGTTCCCCTTTCGTTTCTTCTCTGATTTCCTTTACGAAGGCTTCACTTGCCCTGCTGGTTCCCTTTTCTTTTCTCCTCTGATCTTTAGTACGAAAGCTTGACTTAACCTGCTGGTTCCCCTTTCGTTTCTTCTCTGATTTCCTTTACGGAGGCTTGACTTGCCCTGCTGGCTCCCTCTTCATTTCTTCTCCTTGGGTCCATTAGCCGGTTCACTTGTGTGAAAAATTTGTTACTGGTCCCATATAGATCGGAAGTAACTGCTTGAGCTCCTAAGGACAACGTGACATTACGATATTGTATGAATTATTTACTAACCAACATGAATTTATTTGAACTGAATACCGTTTTTAGTAAAAACATAGATGGCAAACTTGATTGCTATCAGTAGTTATTACGATGTCTAGGAGATGTACCCGCCGCTGCACGGAAGTTAAAGCAGGGATAAATTGAATTTATTAATTTAAAAAATAAGAAGAAATAATAATTGAATTTATTAATTGAATAAATTGAATAAATTTAATTGGATAATTTGAATTTATTAATTTAAGAAATAAGAAGAAATAATAATCCCCTAAATAACAGCGAAAATTTCTCATATCGGACGTGATACGGATACCCCATCTCCAAATTATGACTCTGATCTCGTGCGACTAAACAAAAAAATAAATAAATAAAATAAAAATAAATAAATAAATAAATAAAATATTAAAAAGGAAACCCATTCATTTTGTAGGGCGAAAAGGCGCGGGATTGGGGCACATGAGCAGTCGTGTCTTATTATATTGTTGACACGGTCTGTGGGACATATGGGAATGTAAATGAAAAATATCACCCAATTAGTTTTGGATTGATACCGGGTTGAAGAAATAAAATGCATTGAACCCTATGGCGCCTAATTTTTCAAACGTTTTTTAAGTGAAACTAAAATTTATAAATTTCTTCGGAAATTTTAGGAAATATTTAAATTTTCCTATAAAATATATAAAAAATTTTTTAGCAAAATGTGTTCGATAGTTTTTTAAATAAAAATTAAACTAATAATTGCATCCATGTAATATGGAGAGATCACATGACAAACTTCCAAATAAAATATGGCATCCATCTTTTCTTTCTCTGTGCAAAAGTAGGGATTTTTAAAGTTCTTTTAAATTCATATTTAGTGTTGCATCCGTTCTGGAACTGCTTTATTTTGCGCATTTTCTGTGCATCCATATTCTGCGTCAACGCTTTTACAAGATTTTTGAGATTAAATGACATAAAACTTTGATTATTTCTACAACGAAGCTTAATTTTAATGGATGCACAATGTAAACAAGTGATTGTAAAACGTGTTGTATAAGAATTGCTGAATTTATTTCATGCAAAATTATTTCACTCCGGAGTCTAGAATTAAAGTGTATGAATGAAATATTCACAGCTTTTACATAGAGAAACAAACGATTTATATTTCGATGATGTCATTTAAATAATGTTCATATTTCTTCGATGAAGTTTTAAGTTTTCAAATAAAATTAATTATTGTAGTTCTGTTATAATTAAAAAATTATCACCGCTGAATGTATCGCATTTTAAAGATGTTTAAATAAAATTGCATCTCAGTAAGAAAGTGTTTCATAATCAATGCTTTTTGCATGATTGATCGTTCTCTTTTAAAATCGCACTGAATTTGCACTTTTAATTCAATTTTTGGTTTTATTTAGTAAATGTACGTACATTCAAATGCGGTGTAACAAAAATTCGAAAAAACTAAAATATATCGTGAACGGATAATTCTAGAATAATGAGGTTATTCTTATTCATTTTATCTTCTATCGTCAAAAATTTCTTACAAAAAAGTATTTAATGGATACATTTGGATATATAATCTTTTATTTTAAATTTTAATCATTTTTGATGGGAAATTTTGAAAAAAAAAAAAAAAAAAAAAAAAAAAAAAAATAGGTTCTGTTTTCCCGAGTCATTCCAAAATCTAATCACCACCAGGGTAGACTACAAGTATCTTATGTACCAAAATATGCAAAATTTGGTAATTTCCTATTTCCAATAGAGTGAATACATATGATTTTTTTGAAAAAAAAGGTGAGTTCTTGTACGTCTTCAGTTCTTTCCCTATACATTACCATGTATTGCAGGGAAAGAAACAATTTTCTGCGTGATTCCAATATTTTCCCTATGCCTTACCGTGTATTGCAAGGAAAGTAACGGTTTTGTGTGTTATTTCAGTACTTTTCCTATACATTACCTTGCATTGCAGGGAAAGTAACGATTTTCGGCGTGATTCCAATATTTTTCCTATACATTACCTTATATTGCAGGGAAAGTAACGATTTTCGGCGTGATTCCAATACTTTCCCTATACCTTATCGTGTATTGCAGGGAAAGTAACTGTTTTTGGTGTGATTTCAATGCTTTCCCTAAACATTGCTTTATATTGCAGGGAAAGTAACGATTTTCCGCGTGATTCCAATACTTTCTCTATGCATTACCATATATTGCTGGGAAAATAACAGTTTTCGACGTGATTCCAATACTTTCCCTATACATTACCATGCATAGCACCGAAAGAAACGATTTTCGGTATGATTCTAATACTTTCCAAATACATTACCATGCATTGCAGGAAAAGTAAGATCCACGGTATTTAAGTCTGATGTAGTGTTATAAAAATGACATGAAGAATCTACATAAATAGAATTGAAAATCTGTCTGTCTGTCTGTTTGTGCAATCATCACGGGAGAACGGCTGAACCGAATTTGATGGAATTTTGTGGATAGCTTTGAAATAGCCCCACTTAAAATTTAGTCCATGTTTTGAGTTTCTGAGACCAGGGGTTGTTGAGATATTAATAAAAAACGAAAATTTTCATAGGAGTTCTACTCTCTAACTCCCTGGTTCCTCCAAATGAAAAGGGTTGGAAATCGCTGGTTTAAAACGTGAAAGTGAATTAAAACTATATCTCTGATTTCAGTGGAAGTTTATTGAGCTAATCTGTTGTGAGACCAAAAATTGATCTCACAATTTGGTGAGACAGTTTTATGCCGTTTGTTTATTGTGGCCCAAACGACAAACAATACTGTCAGTCTGGATGGCACCTGGTTTTACAACCCATGAACCTAAAGGTCCGAAAACCATAAATTTAGGAGCGCCAAGGCAAGGGGGCCGAACTGGAGTATGAATGACAGATGCCAGCATATGGATATATATCATAGTCCAAGACAGCCTTGAAGGTATGTGTTCATCAATAATCAAAGGTCATACACACATTTTAAATAGTTTTATTCATACTGGTCTCACATGTCTCACAAGTTCACATCGCCGAAGTAATATAATTAATTTTGTAATGGATTTAATAAGTACTGATGTTGTTAATAAATGATTTATTGTTTAAGTTTAAATGGAGAAATCAATTTAGTAACATATTAAATTAATAATTCCTTTACAGGACTCACGCAAAGATTAAATAATTGGAGGGTTATTGCAAAACACAACGCACAACGTAATAATAATGATTATGATAAATAATAGTATTCATAATAATTTAAGTTCTTTTATATTTCTATTAGCGTACTACAACTGTCTCATTTTGAAAATCGCAGGTTTGAAACATGAATTTAAATGGAAATTTTATCACCATGTTTGGTTTTTCACAGGCTCTCAATAATGAAAAGTATTAAGAAATAAAAATGGTTATTAAATTATCAGCATTTTATGAGGAAGATTCTTTTTTATATTATATTGCTCAGCAAAGCAATTAAATCTAATGTGTTTGTTATTTTTTGTTATTAATTTTTTGATTAGAATAATAAATTAATGGATATAAAAATATATCTTATAAATGAATGGTTTGATTTTTCTTTTAATAAAATTAATTATAGACTGCGTACATTACTTTCATTTATTTTGGCAAAGAGTTTTCGAACTTATATATTGTGTTAAGTCAATTAACTTATATATTGTGTTTAGCCATTAAACTCATATATTGTGCTTAGCCAATAAACTCATATATTGTGTTTAGCCAATAAACTCATATATTGTGTTTAGCCAATAAACTCATATATTGTGTTTAGCCAATAAACTCATATATTGGGTTTAGCCAATAAACTCATTTAGCCGATTAAAGAAACAGATTAAGAGTGGGACGGGTATATCTTCTAATACAAATTTAGTGCTTTCATTTAGTATATACAAACGGGATCGGGATGTTTTATTTTACAGATCTGCAAATTCAAATCTACGAATTTGGCGGGATGTCGCAAACTTGTCAACATTTCTTTAACGTTGCCCAATTGGAGGAAATGTCGCCAAATTGATAAAAACGACGCTAAATCAATGAAATTAATTTTGTTCTGTTAGAAGAGAGTAATTAAATGATGTTTCGTTAGCATTTGTCTGTCAGTTCAACAGTCCTACTTAGTAACACATTTAGCGAATTTTTAAAATGTCGCCAAATTGATAAAATGTGTGTAAATCAATAAAAATATATTGAAATTGATAAAATTTCGTTATATCAATGAAATTAATTGTATTTTGTTAGGGAATAGTATTGTGATGATGTTTCGTCCATTTGTCGCCAAGTGGACTGTCAGTTCTACAGTCCCAATTGACGATAAATTTGGCGGTTTTTTAAAATGTGGATAAATTGACGAAAATGAGGTCAAATTGATAAAATGATGTTAAAGTCATCAAAATGACACAGAATCGATGAAAATTCAATATTTTGCATAATTAAGTACGATTTTCTAGATAATCGATTTTCTGGTACGATTTTCTGAGAATTAAAAAATATTTTATTTAAATTTGTTTACTAATCTGTTTACAATAGATGGGCCAGGATGCTTTATTCTTCAGATCTGCCTGTGAATGTTATTTTTTTATCGAGCCTAGAGATTCTTATACATTTTTTTGAAGAATTACATTAAATATTTTAATCGAATATTTTGAATAACAGAGCCATTTAGGAAATTTAGGAATTATAAGTTCCTATACAATTATACATAATTGTGAATGTTAAGTCCCTTTATAGTATATTTTACGTACGAAGAACGGGTATACCGCTTATTAAACATATATTTACCGAAGTTCATTAAATAGATAAGGAGGAAAATTTTAATTGACTTGTACGTCTCAATAATCTTTATTAATAATATGATAGGCAACGTAACATGTCTTTAATTATAATGCAGTTGTTATATTCAATGTAGCGTTTCTATGCACATAACATATATTACGACATTTTGAAATTATTGTCAATATTAATAGCGGTATATTATTCAACATGGCACTGAGATTTACATTTCCTGAGAAGTTATTGCAGGAATAATGTCCATACATGGTTGGCTTAACTCATTCAATAACGTATATGTCATAATAGATAGAGTTCAGTAGAAGGAATCTACAATTAGAACGTAATGTTTTCAATAGCAAGAATCAAGAATTAAAACCACAATACTTGGAAAAAATCTGACGTGAACAGTACATGATTTTCCCTACATAATGCAATACAACAAATTGGATCCTAAAAGAGAAAAATCTGATGTGGGCAGCACATGACTTTCTCTACAGACTTATATTAACGTTCTCTATATTTTAATTAAATGTATTCCACTTTTAATTCAATTTTCGTTCTCATTCGGTAACCGGACTTATTTTCAAAGGTGGCGTAGAGAAAATAAGGAAAACTAAAATATCTCGAGAACGACTAGTCCTAGTGAAATGGGGTTGGTCTTATTATTTTTGTCGTTAGAAATTACGTATTAAACGAGCATTTAATGGATATATTTGAGTATACCTAGTTCTTTAGTTTAGATTTTGACGATTTTTGCGGGCCATTTTGCAAAAAAGGCAGGTTATTTTTTCTCGAATCGTACCAAAATCTAATCAGCACCAGGGTAACCCACAAGAGACTCTTCAACCGAATTTTGTGAATTTCGGTCCAGTAGTTTAACAGTTAGAGTGGATACAAGCTTTTGCGGGCCATTTCGCAAAAAAAAGGTGGGTTATTTTATTCCAAATCGTACCCAAAACTAATCAGCACCAGACTCGCTCACAAGTGACTTACCTACCAAATTTTGTAAAATTCGGTCCATTAGTTTTTTAGTTACAGAGGATATAAAATCTGCACAGACAGACACACACACAGACAGACACACAGACAGACACACAGACACACACACAGACGTCACGCTAAAAATTGATTTTTCGTATTCTAGAGGTCTCGAAACGTGTAGATCCGTCGAAAACTCGAGTTTCGATTTTCGACATGATTCCAATACTTTCCCTATACATTACCATGTATTGCAGGGAAAGTAAAAATCTGATGTGGGCAGCACATAACTTTCCCTGCAGACTTATATACACATTCTCTTTATTTTAATTAAATTTAAAATTCACTATTAATTCTATTTTTGTTCTCATATGTTAACTGGACTCATTTTCAAAGGTGGCGTAGAGAAAAAACGAAAAAACGAAAATATCTCGAGAACGGCAGGTCCTAGTGTAATGGAGTTGATCTTATTCTTTTCTTCGTTGAAAAGGACGTATAAAACCAGCATTTAATGGATATATTTCAGCATACGTAGTTTTTCTATTTTAGATTTTGTCAATTTATGCGGGCCATTTTGCAAAAAAGGGCAGGTTAATTTCATCCGAATCCTACCAAAATCTAATCAGCACCAGGGTGACCCACAAGCAATTTATATACAAAATTTTGTGAAAATCGGTCCATTAGATTTTCAGCTAGAGTGGATACAAGCTTTTGAGGGCCATTTCGCACAAAAAGGCGGGTTCTTTTATTCGGATTCGTATCAATACAACAAATTGGATCCTAAAAGAGAAAAATCTGATGTGGGCAGCACATGACTTTCTCTACAGACTTATATTAACGTTCTCTTTATTTTAATTAAATTTATTTCACTTTTAATTCAATTTTCGTTCTCATTCGGTAACCTGGCTTATTTTCAAAGGTGGCGTAGGGAAAGTACGAAAAACTAAAATATCTCGAGAACGGCTAGCTCTAGTGTAATGGGGTTGGTCTTATTCTTTTCATCGTTAAAAATTACGTATTAAATCAGCATTTAATGGATATATTTGAGTATACCCAGTTTTTTATTTTAGATATTGGCAATTTTTGCGGGCCATTTTGCAAAAAAAGCAGGTTATTTTTTTCTGAATCGTACCAAAATCTAATCAGCATCAGGGTGACCAATACGTGACTCATCTACCGAATTTTGTGAAATTCGGTCTATTAGTTTTTCAGCTACAGTGGATACAAGCTTTTGCGGGCCATTTCACAAAAAAGGCGGGTTCTTTTATTCCGAATCGTACCCAAAACTAATCAGCACCAGCCCCGCCCACAAGTGACTTACCTACAAAATTTTGTGAAATTCGGTCCATTAGTTTTTTCGTTAGAGTGGATACAAAATCTGCACAGACAGACAGACACACAGACACACAGACACACACACAGACGTCACGTTAAAAATGGTATTTTCGTATTCTAGAGGTCTCGAAACGTGTAGATCCGTCGAAAACTCGAGTTGCGATTTTCGACATGATTCCAATACTTTCCCTATACATTACCATGTATTGCAGGGAAAGTAAAAATGATGTGCAGAGGAATGTTTTTGGATTGCAATTTTATAGACAGAACGAACTGCTGATTTTAACTAAGTTTAACATCCCTATTTGTGGTATCAAAGAAGCTTATTTAAGGAGTATTTAAAAAGCTTATTTAGGATGTATTAAGAGCAGAGGGAGTAATAATATTAGGGCATACTGGTGCGAAATGCGTAATAATATTAGGCGTAATAATATGCGTAATAATATTAGGCAAGTGCGAAATGCGTGTTACACACCCGCTACTGCAAAAAAAAATATATATATATATTGCAGTTAAGAACTTTTAGAAAAGCGCCGTCACATTTTATTTTATTGGTTGGTATAAGAGATCCTATTGTTAAAGCGTTCTTTGGTTTTCGAGATTTTCCTCTGAGTTTTAGGTGTACTTTTTATATGAGGTTCGCATCTCAAATCCTGGACAGCTACATATTTTCTCTTAAGGAATCTCTTTCTTAAGTTGCAGGCATATTGTTATTTTCCTTATATACATAGTATGATGTATATGGAAAGTATTGTGAAGGGGTCGAAAATTCGAATTTGAGTTTTCGACGGGCGAGCATTTTTCAAGCATCCCTGATCACGAATCGAACATTTTGAGGTAATGTTTGTGTATGTGTGTGCGTGTGCGTGTGGGTGTGTGTGACAGTGGAGACAATAACACATGAACGAATAGAGCGATTTGAATGAAATTTGGTACAAAAATCATAATTCGTGAATACTGGGAACATATTGTTTTTAAACACAATCGCATGTTCAGAATCCCCCTAAATTTTCGAGTGAAAATTTGAAAAAATCATCAAAAATATAAAATTTTAATAAAGTTACGCAAATAGACATTTCTTATGCAATTTTCCCTTAAAAACGATTGACATAAATTTAGCATGAACCGTTCTGGAGATACTGCACATTTTTTCAAATATATTTATCATAAAACCCCATAAATTAAAAAAAAATATTAACTGTTGAGAAATATGTTCTCTTTTCTTATGTAATATCATGCGATAAATTTGGTGAGATCATTCTCGTGGATCTAGCTCGTTCCATTCATGAGAAAAGATACTTTGAGTAATACTTTTGTATGTAAACGCCAATAGTCATTTACCCGCTATAAGAATAACTTATTTCTCCGTCCTTAGCGAGATTTTGGGGCCGAATTTGGCGGAATGTCGCTAACTTGGCGACTTTTTAAATATTGCCATATTAACGAAAATCTCGCCAAATGGAAAAAAATGACACTAAATCAATGAACATGGACGACTAATTATCAAAAAGTCATATAAAATAATAAGAAAAATATTTCCTATTGAGAAACATGTTTACTTTTCATATGTAATATCATGCGATAAATTGAGTGTAATCCTTCTCGTGGATCTAGCTCGTTCCATTCTTGAAAAAATATACTTTGAATAATACTTTTGTATTTGAACGCCAATAGTCATTTATCTGCTTTAAGAAAAACTTATTTCTTAGTGCATAACGCTTGGCGAGATTTTGGCGACGAATTTGGCGGAATGTCGCCAACTTGGCGACTTTTTTGAAATGTTGCCAAATTAACAAAAATCTCGCCGAATGGATAAAAATGACTCTAAATCAATGAAAATGACGACTAATTGTCGAAAATTCAATATCTTGGAAATAATATAAGTATCTACTATAAGAATAACCTATTTTTTTTTACTGTAAAATTAGTAAATGTATTGCATTATATAAGGAAAGTCATGTACTGCCCACATCAGATATTTTTGTTTTGTTTTTGAAACAGATAAAAGTGGGAAGCAAAAATTGGGCTGTCGTTTTTAACCCCAATCGATATTCATTTTCCTCAAAGACCAATGGATTTACTCAAAGACTATTGGATGCTCAATTCTTTTAGGGATTGATCCTAAATTGCATTCATTGATCCTAGCTCTTTCATATTTTAACTATCAAGCAATTTTTTGATATAATAGTTTGCACTGCTACGATATTATAACATGTTTCTGACAATTAAGTATGGGTATAAATTAAAATGTATTAAACTTTACTCTAAAATAAACTTTACTCTGGATTTAGAGCGAAGCACGAACATATAGACTTTTAGATCTGAGTTTATTTTTATCAATTTTGAATAGAAGTAGAAATGTACACATTGAGTCTGTGTCATTGTTCATAGTTTGAGTGATGGCAACCACATGTATAAATGTTGAATCTAATAGATTCTCAATACTTTTATTAAATTCAACATGATTATCGAGACATTTTTTGATTTAATAGTTTGTAATGCTAAGATATTATAACAGGATGCTCACAACTTAGTATAGGCCACGATTAAAATGTATTAAACTTTACTCTCAAGTAAAGCACGAACATATAGACCTTTAGATCTGAGTTTATTTTTTTCGGGTCGCCCAGGCCTGCCTGAGTCCTGTCCAGACACTTCCATGGCCTGCCCGCTCCCCAGACCTGCCCCCTATCGAGCATGTATGGGATCAGTTGAACCGCCAGCTATCTCGTTGCCGCAATCTTCGGAATTTGGTAAACAACGTCCAACAGGTGTGAACTCCTCTGCCACAGAACAACATTAGGCGTCTGTTCGACACCATGCCGGACCGTATTGCTACTTGTATCATAGCACGAGGCGATGCGACGCGCTATTGAGGATGACTGAACTGTGTACCACAGTTCATTCTGTACGTGTTCTGCTGCGCTGTTTTTGTGACCATGTATATCATTCATCTGTGTCCTTCCTTCAATAAAATTTCAGGTCCATCCTATGCTTCCTTCTTGGTGCGCAACTTCCATTGTCCTTGAGTGTAGCATGAACCAAAATATCAGTCTTGAAACCAAAGTATTTCGTGCTTGACACACAGAATACTATAGTAAAATATTTTAGTCTTAAGCTTAACGGGGATTAGGACTTAAAGTCCCATACTTAGAGACTCAAAGTAATGTAGGCTCAAAGAATTAGAGGCTCAAAGTTATGTGTTTCCTTTCCTACCCTAGGACAGCGATTGGTTCCCTAGAAGGAGAGAAGGAATTTATGCAACCTTGAGTTGCCCATCCTAAAGCAATGGACTATAGCATTAGGCAGTTAATTTTTGGTTATAATTCCTCGTCAACATCACATATCTACGATTTTCTTTTTCTATGTCCTTCTCATCAATGCCCTTTTAGATCATCAGCGTTTTCCAGAAGAACATCAAATTTTTTCACTTAAGCTTCGAGTATAAAGGAGCTACCCTTCAATAATCTTAACATAGGCCATGCCATATTTTGTTTGTACATGTGTATATCGTCTAATAATAGGACCTGTAATTTAATGACTTGCACAGTATTCCATTTTGTCAAATGAATACGTCTGGAGATATTTTCCAGCCATAATATTTCTATGCTCGTAGTGAAATAAAAAAAAAATTGAAATTAATTAAAATATATAAACTTAAAACTTATTGAAATTTAGCACCATTAAAATACGTTTATAAATTTAATTATAATTTTTGACATTTTACGCAACCATTTCTCTAACGTCCGTTTTGACATGTTTTTGTGTTAAGTTTTAATTAAAAGGATTTGAAAGGGAATTTTCTTATCGCAATGTCTGCTTGAAATTCCTGACTTTTAAACAGCCTTGGGCAACTGAGTTTGCTTTCTGTATTCGTTATTTGTGGCTTAATGTAAATAATTAATGACTTCATATTTATATTTGCAAAAGGAAAAGGAAAATAATTTATATAAAATGTTTTTTCTGACAAATCGGCATGATTCGCAATTCAATTGGTATACAACCCTTTTTGTCTCAGGTAAAAAACTGCTACAAATTTGAAATAAAAATATTTCGGTAAATTTTACTCCTAAAAGAATCGAGCTATTTTAAAATTTTGCATATTAATGAAGAAAATATTTATTAATTGAAAATTTTTGAATTGTAAGACCATATGGAATTTTGATTTCGTAATTTTCAGAGAAATAAATATCATGATTTAAAACTGGTGTAAGTTAAATAATAACTTATTAAAAACATATTTATATTTATAATAGAAAGTATATATCAACGATTCTGGAAATAAATGTTGTTAAAATACTTTGCAAGAAAACCTGTTTATATATCTTAAAAAATCAAAACATATATTAAACAATGTCACCCTTATATGAAGCTGCTTTGCGAACTAAAAGTTATAATATAAGTTCAATTTGTATATAGTCTCCTAGATTATACAGCTGTTTGGATAAATCTGTAAAGTTAACATACACAAAAATATTTCTTAGCAAAAACAAAAGTTTGTCGAAATGCTTCTATTATTATAACGAAATTATCCCTTATAATTTTTGTAATATTAGAAAAATCCCAAAATCAAAAAACAGGATCAAAAATTGAGAAACGTTTATGATACGATATGTATACAAAGCTACTGTTTCGATACACATAAGGTATTGCATGCATACGCTTCGATACGAAACAGCGATATAGCAATATAATGTATCGATGCGTCAATGCAGATGCATCAATACGACCATCTTTAGTTTTTAGATATATCATATTGTTGCGATTGAGTAATATTCCCTCACTGGAGTATTTTCCTTTGTGAACCAGACGGAGAAAATATCCGTACAGGCATCTATTTCCATGATGTGAGTCAAGATTTGCTACATGCAGAAGTTCGAAGAATGGTTTCTAGATTTGGCGACTTATCATCAATTTGGAGACATTTAGCGAATTTCCGAAGCTCTGAGAAACACTTCGGAAAGATCAATATTCTACGTGATATGAGATATTTCCAAAAATTTCCGTGGGGGATCTGTAAAAAGGAATCAACACTCAGTCGGAGGACAGTTGACGCGATACGAGCTACATTGAACTGTGACTTTTGTCAATGTTTTGAGGATAGCATTGGTTATTTTGTGAAATTTATGGAATATTTAAGTGCTGTTTAACTGTATATTGTTCTTTCTTATGCTGTGCTTGTCAATAAACGTGCTAGTTATCTAGACATTTGCACACATTCTTATATCCTAAGCCTACATCCACGGTTCCAGACGTTATGTTGTAACAATATTTTAATTCCTTAGTCCGCATCTACTTATTTTCCAACCCAGAAATTCATGGACCCCCAATTCCCAACTCTCTTAAAGATTATAAATAATAATAATAATAAAGAAAAACATTATTATAAGAATGCTAGAAAAGTTCCGTTCTTCTTTCTACCGGTTTATAAAACGTGTTTGAGAATTTATTACACTGCGGGTTTTTACAGTCGGAAAAATAATTTAGAATTATTTATTTCTAAAGATTGACCTTTTGAGAAAGGGTTTTGTGCTACATTATTTTTAAATTTATTTTTCTCTAAATTTAGAATAAAACAAAATAAAAAAAATATCTACTCGTCTTTGACTTTCTTGAGTTGACGGTTTTTACACATTTTAAAGTGTATCAAAGAAATTCCATCCTAGAAACTTTTGTTTTAATTATAAAAAAAATTAATAAAAAACAAAATTTTCTTGTCTTAAAATTACTTACTTCGTCCATACCCTTTTAATTCCTTTCATTAAATTAAAACGTCTCCTAATAAAAGTGCTTATTAGAAAGAGAATTAAAAGTTGATTAGCGGAAGAGTATTTTTCCTTTTTATACTCGCAGAAATTTCTTCTATTGAAGTCCACAATTACAATTTTTTTTAACGAAAACTAGCGATAGCGATGTAGTAACCTGTGTACAATAAGCAACTTGTATATATACATTTATATACTCCAGGTACATAAAATGAATGAAGTATTTATTAAATCCTTTGTAAATGCAGTTTATCATATATTTTTCTATATTTATAAAAAGTAACTGACGCAGCCGCTGTTTGACAAATTTCATGTCATCAAGCAAGTTTCTATGTCACGTATCGCAACAGCTATATCATCCAAAAATGTGAAATTTGGTAAACTTGAGGAGAAATATTACGGGGACACACCGATATAAACTATTTTTCGTTTCAAAATTTAGTTTAAGAAATATTTAATATCACATTCGAAGAATATCTGAGCGGCGAGTTCGCTCCCTAAACAAATTAGTAGCATTAGCAAGACCTCGAATTTCTTTTTAAATTCAACTACACAGTTGAAGTTTTGGGCATTATCCCAAAGACCGATACGGTCTTGAATTTGGCGACTTTTCTGGCGTCCGATGTGGAGACAGTTTCCATAGTATCCAACCAACTCGCAAGGTTACCATGATTATGAAGATTTAAAGAGTTACCAAGGGCACAACATAGCACTCTGCTTATCGCCGATTTAGCGCGATAAAAAAAAACGACCGTACCGGTCTCTGGGATTTAGCCAAGTTTTGAAAGACAGAGCCTTTATTTTTAAAGTCCAATTTAGTTAATGAGTTATTTAATTAGTATGCACTTCTGAAGTGAAAAATTGTTCTTTAGATTTGATTTGTCCTATTCTTTACTTCTTTAGATTTGATTAGTCCAACCGATTATTGCCAATTTCTCTCTGATTAGTTGCTGACCGAAACATTACGAAATGGCCGGGAACTGAGTTATTGCATTAAAATCATTAAATGTATATATATTTATTTCTAAATATGACTACAACGTTAGCTAGTGCACTTGGGACATTGAGAAATATTGACAATCATATGCCTTATCGTTTATTCTTGCAAGCAAACAGAGTATTTTGCAACTATTGTTGTCATGCACATTACGATTTAATTGTAATATGGCACAACAATTATATGTTTCATTGTTGTAAATCCCTGTATACTGAAAATGTAACACGATATTTTGCTACTGTATTACGAATAAACGGCAAAAGGCCCATTTATGAAATTTTGCCGTTTTTTCATAAAACAGTAATCACTCGTCCTTAATAGTAGGCTGCACAAAAGAGTTTGCAATGCAGGAGGCTCAGCCAAGAAGTGGGAGACTAGGCCTCCCAACTCACGAAACGAGTTTTGGGGTTGGCGAGGGTAGCGAGCTGGGGACTAAAGCTTGGTGGAATTATTCGCAAAAGGAATTAAGGTGATCGTCAGCTAAAAAGAGCGGCGAAGCCCCTTTCGGGTGCATTATACCTGCAACGAACTTCGATTAATGAGCGGCTGTGAATAGGGGGTGAAAATTCCCGGGTTTCACGGGTGTCAGCGATCACATGACATGTACCTGGTCGTGTATGCTGGCAGGATTGAAAGAACTCGTGAAATGAGCTACAGGTCTGGTGAATGTCAGTTAACAACGGTGCTCAATGGGAGTATTGCGTCCGCGCTTAGTAGGCTGAACTAAAGTGCACATGAAGCGAGTTACCGGGATTGGCAGGGGGTGGAAACGTCAGTGAATACAGGACACATAGGCTGTCGTGTGCGACGGCCGTGTTGAAAGAGCTCGCAAAGTGAATTCCAGAGCTTGTGAAATTAGTTAACAGGAGACGCTTTCCAACGGATGTATTAGGACTACGTAACTGGCGACATTAAGGTGCTCGCGAAGCGAGTGTTAGCCGGGAGGAGGCAAATTTTTCCGATTTGTGAAGCAAGTTACTGGGGTTTGCTAGTGTAGCGTACAGATGGAGAAGCTCCTAGTTATTAAGTGATGTCACTCACCGCTTGAAAGAACATGAAAACTGAGTCAAAAGTAGAGAAGTCAACACGTTTTCAATCCTTAATTATTGCTGGATGACTAGTCAACAGTTTACTTTTTTTCTGCTTTTATGCAAAAGTACTTTTCAATTTTCGATATGAATTTCCTATAAGCGTTTCGAATCAGTATAAATACCAGTAATCTCGCTAGTGATTTGGTAATGATACCCCGTTTTACTGAGAAATGGTATGACCAAGTCAAAATTTGTATTTCTCTGTTTTGCACTTTTTTTGTTTATTGAAGTCATATACTCTGCACTTTGATTGTTTTTTCTTATGTGTTTATAAATTCATATTTTCCTGATTTTCTACTTCTTCTCGTTTTATTTCTCTTTCCTCACACTAGGTGGCAATACTATATTTTTTGTTTTACTGGCTTATTGTGAAATAATCTTGGCACCCTGGTACAGACTTTTTGCACTAAAAAAAGAAATCGGATGATTTTTTGAAATGTATATATCCTTATATTTATTTCGGCAACATTTTGCAGTGGGATCCAGATTATTATTGTACAGTATCTAGAATGTAATTTTAAGTTTTTCATGAACCAGTATAAAGCAACGTGAATAGTTTTGGATATTTGGGCCATGGATATTGTGGCGATAAGAAACAAAAAAGCAACTTTAAGTTGAACTTTAAATTATAAATTTCATTAAGTAATTTGTCGTACGGCATGCACGACATTTCGTAATTCAAATTACGGAGGCCAACCTAGCTAATGAGCTATTTAAATGCTGCAGAAGGAGCCAATGGCAATACAAACATAAATAAGCAGCGCATCCCCTTCGTCACTTCAACGAATCAACAACGACACTACAATCTGAAAAGAAAAAGGTTTGAGAGAATGTTCTAGAACTTTCCACAGATGCAATTTCGACAGCGTCCTAGACGCACCTGAGTTTTTTTAGTCGACGTAAAACTTTCGAACGGGTCAGCATCATGTTTTTGGTTGTGTGAAAAGTGTCTGTAGATTGTGAGCAATAGAATGGTAGCGTGTGCAAGTACGAGAAGTGCAACGATGTTCCTACATCATTGAGATGGCACGAATATGCACGTAACAAAGAGTAGAGGTAACCGATTTTCAATTGTCACTATTAGCACGGAAGGCACACCTTTAACGATTATTAAGATAATTAACTACCAGTTCGTATGAGTAGATCATATGAACGAGTTCGTAAATATTGAACTATAAGAATTATTCTTCATAGATTGTTTAAAGGAAACTGTTATTTAAGAAATTTAAGTCAATGTTTTTTATGTGTGTAAATATATATTAATGTAATATTGTTAGTATTATGTGTCTTTAAATAATTGATTTAATCATAATATAATTACTCCAGATTATAGTGGATATATATTAAGCAAAATATTAAAAATAATTGAGCAATTAAGCATGAGTATTTCTTTATGTTTTGTGTGTTTATATCCGAGCTTGAGGACCGGGAGCTTACATGCTCCACCCTTAGCGACGGCATCATAGGTAAGTCCTATACTGGTAAATTTTGATAAGGACAATATTACCTTATGACATAATTATTATTTATTATTTAATGTAAAATTCATTAAGATGGCCTGGCCGTTGATCTCATATAGTGGAATTATCATTATTGTACATTGCTTATTGTTGTGAAGCAATAAACCCTCAAATTATTTTTACCTCTTGAGTGAGTCCTGAAAATAATTATTATTGAATATAAAAAGATTAGACCAATTTAAACTTAACAATAACATTTATTTAAGACATAAAATACCTATTAAAGTCATTTAGGATAATTACTTGCTTATTATTCATTTAGGAAGACAGCATGTGAGAGGGGAGCACGTGAGACCCTTAACCATATATCTAATGTATTTAATAACCTGTGGATATTTGAGGGACACATACCTTCAATTTGGGTCTTTGCAATAGACCATAATGCTTGCAAATACTTGGTTGCACTGAACACATCCTAGATCTCCTTTATTTTGGGAACTTCCACGCAATATTCTGCTTCTTCGGTATTGCCGTTCTATCACAATGGTAGGCACGCTTGCGTCCAAGTCATAACATCGCAGTCGTTGCACACATCTTATTTCAGTCAAAACTCATAATCGTCTCCTAAGTCAAAATTCAACTGTTTCGTCAAAGTCTGATCTCCATCTCTTTTCGTCTGCATCTGATCTCGTTCTCTCTTAGGCTGTGGTTCCCTCGGTGGGGGAGGGGGGGGGTAGCTCCGCCTTTAATTCTTTGGCGCTCATTGGTTCTTCTTAACCCAATGGCATCATTTCACATTTAGTAAGGCCCAGCTCAGCCCCTCTGGTATTGCACCCCTAAATTTATAATCTTTGACCTTAAAGTTCACGTTGTCATAAACCCCGGCGCCAGCCAGACTATAGCTTTGTTTCCCGTTCTAGGCATAATAAATACTCGCATAAAATTGTCTCATCAAATGTGAGAACACTTTCTGGTCTCACATATCTCCCCTCGGACAAAAAAAAATTCAACACCAATAGATTTCGAAATAAAGTTCGATTCACATGCCACTTTTTAATTGGCAGTTTTCACTTTTTGGGCCAAAGTTCGCTCAGAATTGCAGTTTAACAGTCTTGCTGTAAACACCAACAGTTTTTGAACACATATATTACAGGCAGGCACGCCTCCGTCCAAGTCATAACGTCGCAGTCGTTGCACACATCTTATTTTAGTCAAAACTCATAATCGTCTCCTAAGTCAAAATCCAACTGTTTCGTCAAAGTCTGATCTCCATTTCTTTTCGTCTGCATCTGATCTCGTTCTATCTTAGGCTGTGGTTCCCTCGGTGGTGGTGGTGGGGGTTGGGGGGTTGGGTAGCTCCGCCTTTAATTCTTTGGCGCTCATTGGTTCTTCTTAACCCAATGGCATCATTTCACATTTAGTATGGCCAAGCTCAGCCCCTCTGGTATTGCACCCCTAAATTTATAGTCTTTGACCTTAAAGTTCACGTTGTCATAAACCCCGGCCCCAGCCAGACTATAGCTTTGATTCCCGTTCTAGGCATCATAAATACTCACATAAAATTGTCTCATCAAATGTGAGAACACTTTCTGGTCTCACATATCTCCCCTCGGACAAAAAAAAATTCAACACCAATAGATTTCGAAATGAAGTTCGATTCACATGCCACTTTTTAATTGGCAGTTTTCACTTTTTGGGCCAAAGTTCGCTCAGAATTGTAGTTTAACAGTCTTGCTGTAAACACCAACAGTTTTTTTGAACACATATATTACAGGCAGGCACGCCTCCGTCCAAGTCATAACGTCGCAGTCGTTGCACACATCTTATTTTAGTCAAAACTCATAATCGTCTCCTAAGTCAAAATCCAACTGCTTCGTCAAAGTCTGATCTCCATTTCTTTTCGTCTGCATCTGATCTCGTTCTATCTTAGGCTGTGGTTCCCCCCGTGGTGGTGGTGGTGGTGGGGGGTTAGCTCCGCCTTTAATTCTTTGACGCTCATTGGTTCTTCTTAACCCAATGGCATCATTTCACATTTAGTATGGCCCAGCTCAGCCCCTCTGGTATTGCACCCCTAAATTTATAGTCTGTGACCTTAAAGTTCACTTTGTCATAAACCTCGGTGCCAGCCAGACTATAGCTTTGTTTGCCGTTCTAGGCATCATAAATACTCACATAAAATTGTCTCATCAAATGTAAAAACACTTTCTGGTCTCACAGATATAAATTTAGAAAGATTCGTTGAACTTCTAAGACAATATTTTATTCTATAATTGGTGCGAAGTTTTCTAGCACATTACTTAAAGAAGCGCATTTTTGTCAAAGAAATAATTCCCGTAAGACTATATGGAAGCATGGTTATACACATCCTTGTTAAATAATTTCCTTCTTGCACTCAAATTACATCTTGACATGTCTGAAAATAATTTGAATATGAAAATTCCTTGATGGTAACTGCATGAAACAATGTATTTATAGTTTGAAATATAATAATAAAAATTGCTTCATCAGGATGATTGCGGTAGAGCAACCAGTACAGCAAAGGCAGTGAAATTTATGTCAATGGCTTAATGAACAAGTAATTCAAGAAAGTAGATTTGACCAGTCCGAAAACATAAGTAATATCAATAATTCCCCTAAGCCTTAAACTTGAAGGCCGTAATTGATGTAATCCAGTCAAAGATATAATTCTGATGAAATGTATTTTATAAACATTTATTTATAATTTAAATAGAAATCGGTATAATCAAAATCGTCTGCTACATAAACAGATTGGATTTAAATATATTGCGAAGCAATATTTTCAAATAAATTTTCGGAAAAAATATTGTCTGCATAATGCTATGTCTATGGAAGGTTTAGTTGAGCGTTTGTAATTAATATCTCTTCAGCCCCTTCTCTTAGAACATCAAAGCTTTGCCTAAATTTTAAGTGGGGCTATTTCAAGAATATTCGTGAAAGTTTATGAAATTCGGTGCATCCTTTCTCACGTGATGATGAAACAGACGCACAAACACGCAAACAAACATACAGATCGATTTTCACTTTTATTTCTATAGATATAGGTACATTTTACTCCTGTAAAGAAACCCAGAAAATAGTTTTTACTAATGAATATAAATTAAACTGAAGACTTTTTAAACACAAAGAAAACGTTTTAGTCTAATTTTTGCCAATTTGCTGAAACAGTTAAACACGAAATTCAATTGAATGCAAATATTTGCATTAACGAAGAATAATTTCATGTTGAAAGTATATGGGAATTGAACAGATGCTTTGGGAAGTGCAGGTTTCAGGCAAAAAGTGTTTTTTTTTAATATATTTAATTAAAATCTACTTTTTCAAAAACTATTAAATGACATTTTATTTAATTTTAAGTACTGTTCCTTGAAACTGAAATGAATTCCACCTCTCCCCCTTTTTTTATATACAGCGTATGGAGAATTAGAAATTTATATTTGCTACATTAAAGTAGGAAATAGGTTTAAATAAGTTTGTTTAAAACTGCATTAAAACTATTATTTACAGCATCTTACGTAACTGCCAGCAGTTCATTTTGATCTACACGACCCTACACAGAAAATGTAACACCATGAATGAACGAATATTATGTGATGATAAAGCATACATTCAAAGATGGCATGTATAAATAAATGATGTTAATTCCAGAAGGATAATGCAATACTGTAATAGCATACACAGTGTGGTCAGTAGACAGTTGAACCACCTCTTGTGGTGATACAAGCAGCAACCCTTCGCGGAACAGATGCAATGGGCATGCGGATTTTTTCCTGAGGGATGGATGCACATGCCTTCAACCAGTCTCAACAGGACGTCCTCTACTTGAGACGGGGGAAAGGCAGTCAAACGACGGCCAATCACGTCCCATACATGTTCGATGAATGAGAGATTTGGAAACAGAGGAGGCTAAAGAAGCACCTGTATATCTTGAGAGGATGATCTTCTGATGATTGCTGTGTTGTTACGTGTTATCTTATATGAAGCAGCTTTTTGCAACTGCTGTAGATACGGCAGTGCAACCGACTGCAGCACCTCATCCATATGCTGTCGTGTCGTAATTGTACCTCTGATACGAACCAGAGGTGATAGGTTATGGAAGTCGATAACACCCTAAACCAGGTGCCCCTCTGTCTAGCAGTAAGGCATTCAACTGTCGCAGCAGGATTGGATCAGTTTCCACGTCGCCTCCAGGCTCTCACACGTAGACTGTCATTCAACAAAGAGGACTGAGACTTGTCTCTGAACACTACCCTGTCCTATTCAGTCGTTCTAGAGGTTCGGGTGCGACACCATTGCAATCTCTCAATCTTGTGTTTTGTAATCAATGGCGGCAGTCTTTGTAAAGGACGCTTTGGGTGCAAGCCGCTTTAGACCAATCGTCGATAAATTGTTCTCGTTGATACTGGAAAATCCAATGTACCCTGCAAATTCTGCGGAATGTCGACAGTCGTCGTTTGTGCGGCCGCCACCGCATGCCTTCGAATGCGCCGATCAACGGATGCTGACGTATGGACCTGTAACACTGAGATGATTCACATGCCCTTCTTCAAACGATCTTCTTCAAATCATTTGCACATTGGGCGCATTATTTCTGGTAGGTCGGATGGCCTGGGTCTCAACAACAACAACATTAGACGCATCTACGCGTGTATCAGCTGCAATATGCCAGTAGGACCAACGAGTCGTACATTAGCCTAATACAAATCATCTCTTACAATCGTCCAAATACTCCGTTTACTCCTTATACTACGTGCAATCGTCTTGTTTAATTGTCCAAAATGCTGAAATGGACTTTGGCGCCATTGGCTTGGCATCTCTTCAACAACACGTGTCTTTTGAACAGCTCGAAAAACGGGTTTCTGTAGGCGACAGACAGTAACAACTGTTGACTCATTTGCCGTTTCCATCCCTTTTATTCCGCGCTCTAATCAAGTGATCTTTCATTTCAGATTATTTGCATCCATCGGCCAGCTGCGTTTGCATCGCAATTTCCATAATTCTTCATGATGCCAAAGCTTCATGATGTTGTATTTTCTATGTCGGGTAATGTATTGGTACAAAGTAACTTAATTTAACAGACATGTGTTTAAATTTTCTTTGGAAAAATTTTAGTAAAAAAATTGTATTTTATTCTAAATATATTATAGGCTTATTTATATAATAAAACAATGTTTCGATAAATAAAAACATATTTCTAAATATGAAATTTTAATTGCTTTTAACTCTCCTGTTTTTTTGAAATGACCAGGCTTTGATGATAAAATAAATTACCACAATATAAAATAGAAAGAAAATTTAAACCAAGAAAATATATTTTCTTACATAACTACGGGGTTACACCCTCTACTCGCTGAAACACGTCAAACTCCGTAATATTAAGCCAGAGCGAATTACGCGGTTTTCCCCGCATTGTAGAAAAGGCTCGATTCTTAAATATTGCAAGCATAGATAACACAATAATAATTTTAAATAATTTTTAATTCCAAATCGCCTATTGTGAACCAATATATTTTGTGGTAATCCAAACTCTTTAGTTTGGGGTGGGATAACCCAGTGGTTAGCGCGTGAGAATTGCACTTGTACGACCCAAATTCGATTACAGGCCATCCCCAACTGTCTCCGTGTTCACGCGGAGTACGATCACGTTAAACATGTGGGTCAGTAAGATCTTCCGAGAGTAGGAGAAGGAGGTCACGGTCCTTGTAGATGCCGCCTCCACAAGTTCTGGTCAAATTGGGTGGTACTTCCCGGCCGTCTATAGAGGTACCTTACACAATCTGGTAAGTCGGACAGTATGGGTTGAAGAAAATCACTATAGTTTCAACCTATGTTCAGTCGCGTGCAGCTATTTGTCACGCATACGCACAAACATCCGCATCTCCTTATAGCAACACCCAGCAAACCGGAGAAAGGACGGAATCGCAATTTGGATTTTTATGTTTTAATTAACACATATATGACATAACATACTAAAATAACATAACACACACACACACGCACACACACACACACATATATATATATATATATATATATATATATATATATATATATATATATATATATATATATATATATATATATATGTAAATATAAAAGATGGATTTCTAAAGATAAAGAATAAAATGAATTTTAGTGTACTTGCGCACAGCAGCATAAAACACTAAATAAATATAAAGGGTTAATATGTAAAAATTAAAATGAAGAAGAAAGGCAACGTAAAGTGCTTACACAATGGCGGTAAGGGGTAGTGACCTTACTCCCCAGTTATCAACATGCATGTCTCAAATGCCGCGGCATTGCACTCCTGGGCGCCAGCACTGACAGAAGCCAACACCTCCGGAGTGATAATCCTAATTATCACAAGACCTTTTATAATGGAAAGTGATATTAAAAAGTATTTGGTCCAAGCATCAGAGATAGTTAAGTCCATGCCTATGCATCCCTTTCATAACATCAAAATAAACATGTTCAGCAGTTTAGATGTTTATGATGTCATTACCGTCAAAGACGCATAATTAATATTCATAATGACCTCAAATACTCACACAAATTGAACCCATATTTTTCATTTTTTCCGTAGTAATTCTTGATGTAATGTATCATAATTTGCATTGGATATTTTTGCCTGAATGTCTGTTGTAGGAATTTTTTGTCACTTTCCAATCTGGTGACGTTACAGCTTACAATTTTTTTGTTCTCGATAGACCACCAATAAATACATTCCTAAATATATTCAAATGCAAATTAGATGTCCAATGTATGATTCCTGTTGCAGAAATATTATAAGTTATTCTTTTATCATATATATAGAATGACAGTTTATTTTGGCTGAAATCAATACCGAGATCTAGAAAATTTACAACATTATTCTGTGTTGGAGGATTTTCTTCCAATATTAAATTGCAGTGATAAAATTCAAAATTCATTTGCAAACTTTCGTTTTCGTAACCAATTAACAAATCATCAACGTAAAGTAGGTAAATTATTTCATTGTTAATATGGGACATTTTTTCACAATGATCAAGATAGATGTCTGCCAAAATTGACGAGCACCCCCCACTCATGTGGATGCCCTTGATTTGTTTATAGAAATCCAATATATTTAGGAATGTATTTATTGGTGGTCTAGCGAGAACAAAAAGAATTGTAAGCAGTGACGTCACCAGATTAGAAAGTGACAAAAATTCCTACAGCAGGCATTCAGGCAAAGATATCCAATGCAAATTATGATACATTACATCAAGAATTACTACGGAAAAAATGAAAAATATGGGTTAAATTTGTGTGAATATTTGAGGTCATTATGAATACTAATTATAGGTCTTTGAGGGTAATGACATCATAAACATCTAAACTGCTGAACATGTTTATTTTGATGTTATATAAGGGATGCAGAGGCATGGACTTAAATATCTCTGATGCTTGGACCAAATACTTATTAATATCACTTTCCCTTAACAAAGGTCTTGTGATAAATAGGATTATAACTCCGGAGGTTGGCTTCTATCAGAGCTGGCGCCCAGAAGTGCAATGCCGCGGCATTTGAGACATGCATGTTGATAACTGAGGAATAAGGTCACTACCCCTTACCGCCACAGTGTAAGCACTTTACGATACCTTCCTTCGTCATTTTAATTTTTACATATTAACCCTTTATATATATATACATCGAGTGATTCAAAAGTTCGGAGGAAAAGTAATACG
The DNA here is from genome assembly GCA_951213105.1 of Amaurobius ferox. Taxonomy (NCBI): domain Eukaryota; kingdom Metazoa; phylum Arthropoda; class Arachnida; order Araneae; family Amaurobiidae; genus Amaurobius; species Amaurobius ferox. Next base: position 47,699,519 of record OX578153.1, on the reverse strand, counting down.
CTATAAAAATATCTATGGATCGGAGAGACATGCTGTTTGCAGAATAGTATTCACCATGGTGAGGGATTTTGTATGGCATGAAAAAAATAGTTCAGAATCCCGACACAAGGGGAACGCTGCTACGAAGGAAACAATGCGAGGTAATAATTGTGAAATGAGATATTTTATTTCAGCATGATTTACAGCTGCAAATGCTCAATGTGTCTACCACCACATTCCAGTACTGAGTGCGGTCGCGATATTACGGCTGATACAGCATGAAACAGCGTGTTAAAGGGAATGACTGCTACCTCCAACCGCAAGGCGCCTTTCAGTGCTGGCAAAGACTAGGGCTTTCTATATAGACCCGTGATTTTAGGTATCCCCACAAGGAGAAATCACAGATCTGGGGATCTCGCAGGCCAGTCATGTGTGCAATCATAGTCAATCCAATCATGTGTGCCATGCATAAGCCATCTCCGAACGACTTCTTCAGTCTCTATCATTTGATTTTGATAAATTCATATATCAACTTGCTTGTTCACATTCCATTCCTATTGAAGCATTCCATCTATGGAAGTATACTACCTTACATCTACTTAAAAATGTTATATATTATATATAAACATTAAATTAACGAAGCCTAGGTATCCTTATAAACAACTCCTATCTGCTATTAAAGAACTACAACAACATTTTGTCATAACTTATGTAGATAAAGCTTCTAATTATGCCATCATTTGTAAAAAATATTATGTTTCTCTGTTGCAGCATTATTTAAAAAATAAGCAAATTTTTAAACCCATTAATAATCAGTCTATCAAAATCAAAACTAAAATGCTAAAATTATATACGCAATTAAATATTAATTGTAAGTTTTTTAAATTTCCTTATGTTACTTTGGTTCCTAAATTCCACAAATCACCTCTCAGTTTTAGAACAATCATTTGTGGACATAATACCTTTACCACTACTGCTAGTAAGTACTTGCTTAACTGTTTAAATAGAATTAATAAATCTCTTAAATGCAGGAATTCATGATATTTCATTTTGAACAATAGTTTTGATTTAGTTAATCACCTTAGCAAGTTTTCACAAATTCTTGGTTTCCAAAACTTTGATTTTAAAGACCTTTTTAATAATATTGCCATTAAAGATTTATATAAAGTTATTATCTCTCTTTATCATGACTATATATCTTCTAATCATGTTGCTTTTAATGTCAAAAATGTTCCTATGCTCTTGCACTTTGTGTTATACAGCAATTATATTATCCAAGGTGATAACATTTATTTACAAACATCTGGTGTACCACAAGGTGACTGTAGTAGTAGTATTCTCGCTAAATTATGTCTTTATTATTATGAATGTCATTTTATCTCTAATTCATACATTATATATAGGTATGTTGACGACTTAATTTGTATTATCATTGATGATTCCTATCCCATTAATATTGATTTTTACCCATCTAACCTAACATTAATTCCTAATGAGCCTAACGTTAGTCAAACTGTTAATTTTTTAGACCTAAATTTAGATACCCTCTATAATCATGTAATCACCAATCTATATGATAAAAAGGATTCTTACAACTTCACTATCATAAAGCTGCTATCATATCAATCTTGTAATTCTCTTCAATTGTTTAGAAACATCATTTTAAACCAGCTATTTCGAATACATCGACTTTCTGATCCTCGGTTTCACTTTCTCCACATCAATAATCTTGAATGCATTTCTCAAAATTACCAATATCCGGAAGTATTTGTAAATAATATTATTAATAATTTCAAATATACCACGTAATAATTTTACACGTGCATTATTTATCTTTGATTGGTTAACTCATTTTTGAGAATTCACCCATTCTTATCACCTCACTTACCCCTTGGCCTGAATCTAATACTGTTCACTATTTTCGAATGACTATTTTCCACTTGTCCTGAGTCCTATACTGATTACTATTTTTGAAAGTCTCCATACATATTATGTATCGTTCAAGTGTATTCATTCCGGTGCCCACTCGCATTGACGAAGTGAAGTGAAATGCTCAGTCACTAGTTTATCTTACACGTGGTGCTATGCTTGTGATTTCATATTTCTGTTCGAGGAGGTATTGTTTTTCAGATTTGTATAATTCAATTGATTTATTTTTCTCCTTCCACTAGCCAGTAGACAGTTCCAATGGTGTCTATAGTTAAATACTATCGCCATTGTCAGAAACTGGCTATTCTATCGGTTTTAATTCGAATTGTATGGCTGTCCTGATGAGAATGCAATTTCTAACTAACCGCCATTTTTTGTATAGTTTCAAATGATTGTTTTCTGTGTCTTAATCTCTTATCTTGAGCTAATTATTATTGCCTTTTCTCATTTTTGCCGTGTTTTTTTTTTTTTTTTAATATTTATATACTTTTCATTGTGATTTTTGTATTCTAATATTCTTCTCATCCCCCTTTCCATTGTAGTGATATGTTACCTTCTATCTTTATCCTTAGCCTTGGTCTATAGTTACTCATTTGTAACAGATATGCTAGAGATGGGTTTTTTTGTACATACAGTATTTTAAGCATAATTTTCGATTAACATCTTTCAATTTTTATTTATATATATATATATATATATATATATATATATATATATATATATATATATATATATATATATATATATATATATATATATATATATATATATATATATATATATATATTTATAATTAAAAATGAATGTTTGAATGGGATAAAGAGTCATATTGCCACTATCATTTAAAAAAATACAAAGACTTCGTAGATAAACACCATGGGCATGTTATAACGGGAAATCTAAATATTATTAATTATGATGCACTAAGATCACTGATGTTACTTGGTACGAAGTACCGTATACTTACTAAAAATTTAAACATAAATTAATATGTAAAGGTTTATTCCTTGACTTAAATAAATTTATCTATAAAATCAGTTATAAATATCAAATCCCTCTAGAAGCCTTCAAACCCTGGAGAATCTTAATAGAGCAATACTTAAATCACTATATATATAATCAGAATAGTGTAATAATTCATATAAACTTAATTCAATTAAAAATGATATTAAAGAAATACAAAATGATTTTGCCATTACATATGTCGATAAGGCAAGTGGTAATTACTCAATTATTTGTAAATATTACTATATAAGTACCCCCCAGTCACACTTACTTAATAATCAAATCTATAATTTACATAAAACTAACCTTAAAATCTTATCCAATAGAATTTCAGCCAAATATAAGCAAATCCATTTCAAAAATAGTTCTAATAACATTCCGTATATTGTTTTAGTACCCAAGTTTCATAAATCCCCTGTTGCTTTTCGAACCATTACCAGTGGACATAATGCTGGAAAATTATTATTAAAAATATTACATGAAGTATCCTTGTCAGATGAAATCTCAAATAATTGTCATATTGTAAAATACAGTTTTGAATTAGCTAAGAAATTAAAAACTCTTACTAATATTCATAGTATTTATACCTTTGATTTCACAGATTTGTTTAACAATATTAATATAGATGATCTGTATAGAATTTTTTTAGGAATTTTTGAAAAATATAATATTAACCTAAAATATTCAATTTTTCTCTTTAAAAAATTACTTAATTTCACTCTTTTTGAGAATTATATTCAACATGGTGGTACTTTTTTTAAGCAACAGGTTGGTATCCCACAAGGGGGGGGGGTGTCTCATCATTGTTAGCTAATCTGTATTTATTCTTCTATGAAAAAAACTTTAATCCAAACTTGCATAATATGCCCATGTTTAGATATTTAGATGACATATTATGTGTATCCCCAAATAATATCCCTAGAGTATTAAACTTTCATCCAAAAAATTTACAATTAAATGCAAGTAATAATGACTCTAATGTTGCAAACTTTTTAGCTTTAAATTTAAATTTACAAAATTGTAATATGGATATAAACTTGTATGATTAAAGAAAGGACTTTAAATTCAATACATCAAAAATTCAACATTTCGACTCTTGTTTGCATATATCTGTATTTAGAAATATTATAATAAACCAGGTTCTTAGAATCAATAAAATTTGTGATGAATATTATAAATTAGCACATTTTATGAAATTATTGAGTACAACGACTAATAAATCATATCCTCTCAAGTTCGTTAGTAAAATTATCAACTCAGTGTATCAACTTTCACTCAATAACATCCTAGAAATCTTTCCCAATTATAGTGGCTAACATACATTTAAAATATATATATATATGTATATATATATATATATATATATATATATATATATATATATATATATATATATATATATATATATAATTATTTATTAATTATATAAATAAATAAAAATGAAAAATAATAAACTAAGTAAAAAAAAAATTAGAAAAATAAAAAATTCGGAAAATAAGATGCATTAACATTAATGTTTTGAATTTTATTTTCGCAACAAAATTGTAACTTTTGCCAGTATTGAAACTATGATTTGAGCTCCCTTATAATGGTGTATAGTGGCATTCTCGTTTATCCAGTTTTCCTATGAATTACTTGTTTAGTAAGAATTTTCATCTTTGATTCATGTTCATATTCAGAATTGCGTATATGGGTTGTTCATTCTGAATTGCTTGTCCGGTCTCCTGCTTAGACTCACTGGACGGGTCTGAGAATATTACTGTGAACGTTCGTACTGCCTCCCTGGTAGAATTTCGATTTGTTCATTCCGGTGCTTCTAGATAATTAAGCTGTTGAGGTTGATCGTGTATACATGTGGTGGAAGAAGAAGGGTTCATGCCGCATGGTAATACAAATTTTCTTAATGTATCCTATTTTCATTTTTTGATGCCTGTAGTCTGAGTTAGAGTATTTATAGTAATGTACTATTGCTCCATCTGAAACAGGCATGTGTTTGGGTTAGTTAGGGTTAAATACTCAGACCTGAGGAGGAATTTAACTCTGACTAATCATCAAATTTGGGCTGGTGCTGTTCTCTTAGCGGCATTATGGCCGTGAATTTGCTTCTATGGTAATGTTAATATTACTTGAATTTTTTTATTATTACATAAATTTTTATTATTGTATATTTCTAATATATATATATATATATATATATATATATCATACTATAATAGAATAACATAACACTCATATATATATAGCATAACATAACATAAAATATTTCTTGTATTAGAATGCTAAGGTATGCCCTCACCTTTTTGCCAATGTATAGAATTGCTCTAATTTTCCTTTATCGAATGCGACAAAATAATAAATCAAAAAACGAAACATACATATTTATACGTATGTAAATTAATTGAATAAATGTGATGGAATTTTCCTAAGAATTCGTTTATTGTGAAATTATTATTACAAAGTAGAAACTATGCAGTAATAATTTTGATAGTTAAGGAATCCATTGTATGAAAATCGCCATAATCGTGCTTCATACAATAGCTACCATATAATTCCCCTCGAATCATGGTTTACCATGTAGAAAATAGACGCCTTTTATATTAAGCTACTGAGATAATTTTCCTGATAATTTCCCTTTCTGTAGTTGCAGCGGATGGTATGACGTTTGCGCTGTTTATCCAGAATATAATTTACAACAGCACATTTCTTCTATGCAATAACTCCCCTAAAATGCACCGCTTTTGGAAACACCGTTATACTCATCTAACTATTCCTTTCTTCCATTAAATTTAGTACATTTTAGCCCATTTGTGCATTACCTCCAAACACACCTTTATAATATTTTTTAAAATGTTATAAAATTGCTTTTTTTGAATAAAATTATATTATATTAAGAGTCTGCAATTACAAAAATAACTCAGTTCGGTCCAATTTTAGGCAGTTTTCTGAAATAATTCTACTTAAAGTTTATTTTAAAGCAAATATTTGTTCTAACGAAGAACAATTCCAAAATACGCGGGAACTGAACAGATGCGAGAACAAGGAAAGTTCTCGGGCAAAAGCGGTCTTTTAAAATGTATTTAATTAAAATGTACTCTTTTAAAAAGATCCCTAAATGGACATTTTATTTCATTTTAAGAACTGTTCTTTAAAACTGAAATAAATTGTTTGTTACTTTCCTTATATACATAGTGTATTGTATAAGAGAAGTATTCTGATGGAGTCGAAAATTCGAATTCGAGTTTTCGACGGGAGAACACGTTTCAAGCATCTCTGAACAGGGATCAAACGTTTTTAAGGTAATGTCTCTCTCTCTCTCTCTCTCTCTCTCTGTGTGTGTGTGTGTCAGTGAGTCTGGTGAAACGATATCTCACGAACGAATGGAGCGATTCGAACGAAATTTGGTACAAAAGTTACAATTAGTGAATATTGGAAGCCTGTTATTTTTAGACGCAATCGAATTTTCAGACCCCCCCCCCCTAAATTGTCGAGTGAAATTTGGAGAAAATCATTAAAACATAAAAACATTGAATAAAGTTACGCAAATAACCATTTCTTATGCAATTTTTATTAGAAAACGGTTGCCACAAACTTTAGAACACTTAGAGAGATATTGCACAGACATTAAATAAACTTAACATCATCAAAATAAACATCACATAAAAAAATTATTAACTATTTTGAAATATGTTCATTTTTCATATGTAAAATCATGCGATAATTTTGGTGGCATCTTTCTGGTGGATCTATTTCGTTCCATTCATGAGGTAAGATACTCTGTGGAATACTTTTGTATTTGGACGGCAATTGTTATTTACCTGCTATAAAATCAACTTATTTCTCCGTCCATAACGCTTGGCGAGGATATGGCGACTAATTTGGTGAAATATCGCCAACTTGGCGAATTTCTTAAATGTTGCCAAATTAGCGACAATGTCTGCAAACTGATAAAAATGACGCTAAATCAATGAAAATGACGAGTACTTGACTGAAATTCAATATCATAGAAATAATATAAGAATATACCATAAGGACAAATTATTTTTCCGTCTATAACGTTTGGCAAAATTTTGGTGACGAATTTATCGGAATATCTCAAAATTGGTGACTTTTTAAATATTGCCACATTGACGAAAATGCCACTCAATTGATAAAAATTCATTAAATTCGCCACACAAAATTAATTAAATTCGCCATGCAAAATTAATTGAATTCGCCACGCAAAATTATTTGAATTCGCCAGTGAAATGACTACTAATTCATGAAAGTTCAGTAACTTGGAAAATAACACGATAATAGACTATAATAAATAACCCATTTCTCCGTCCATCTGTTCATAACGCAAGTCGACAAATTTAGCGGGACATCGCCAACTCGGTGACATTTTTTAATTTTGCCAAAGTTACAAAACTCTCGCCAAAGTGATAATAATGCCGCCAAATGAGAAGTAATGTTTCTCAATTCTGATATTAGTAGGTATGCTCCTTTCCGTTTGTCTGTAACACTGTCTGTAACACTGTGGCGAACTTCGTGAATAATCTAGTGAAGTATCGCCAAATTGGCGATATATTTCTACCTAGATTGACGAAAATATCGTCAAAATTGCAAAAATAACGCTAAATGAATGAAACTAACGCCTAATTGGTGAATTCATTATTAAAAATACCTGACAACCATGTGGGCAACATATGACTTTCCTTATATAATGCAATGAATTTACCACTTTTACAGTTAAAAAAAGTCTGATGTGGGCAACACATGACTTTTCTTATATAATGCAATGAATTTACTACTTTTACAGTAAAATAAATAGGTTTTTCTTATAGTAGATACTTATATTCTTTCCAAGATATTGAATTTTCGACGATTAGTCGTCATTTTCATTGATTTAGCGTCATTTTTATCCATTTGGCGAGATTTTTGTTAATTTGGCAACATTAAAAAAAAAAGTCGCCAAGATGGCGACTTGCCGCCAAATTCGTCGCTAAAATCTCGCCAAGCATTATGGACGGAGAAGTAAGTTATTCTTATAGCAGATAAATGATTATTGGAGTTCAAATACAAATGTATTACTCAAAGTATCTATTCTCATGGATGGAACGAGCTAGATCTACGAGAATGATGTTACCAAATTTATCAAATAGTATTACATATGAAAAGTTAACATGTTTCTCAATAGGAAATATTTTTTTTTTATTTTATATGACTTTTTGATAATTTTTTTGAAAAATATACAATATCTCGAGAACGGTTCATGTTAGTGTTCTAAAATTTATGTCAATCGTTTTCTGATGAAAAATTACATAAAAAATGTCTATTTGCGTAACTTATTTGCGTAATTCGAATTCGAGTTTTCGACGGGAGAGCACGTTTCAAGCATCCCTGATCACGAATCAAACGTTTTTGAAGTGATATATCTCTGTGTGTGTGTATTTGAACTCCAATAATCATTAATTGTATTTGAACTCCAATAATCATTTATCTATTTTGATCATTATGTCAGTGAGACTTTGGAGACGATAACTGACGAACGAATGGACCGATTCGAACCAAATTTGGTACAAAAATCACAATCCGTAAACTCTGGAAGCCTATTGTTTTTATACGCAATCGAATGTTCAGAACCCCCTAAATATTCGAATGAAATTTTGAAAAAATCGTCAAAAAATCAAAACCACTAATAAAGTTATGCAAATAGACATATGTTATGTAAATTTTCATTAGAAAACGATTGACATAATATCAGAACGCTAACACGAATCGCTCTCGAGGTATTGCACATTTTGCAAAAAAATTATCATAAAGTCATATAAAATAAAAAAATATATTTCCTATTGAGAAACATGTTCACTTTTCATATGAATACCATGCGATAAATTGGGTGACACCAGTCTGGTGGATCTAGCTCTTTCCATTCATGAAAAAATATACTTTGAGTAATACTTTTGTATTTGAACGCCAATAGTCATTTATCTGCTGTAAGAATAACTTATTTCGTCGTCCATAACGCTTGCCGAGATTTTGGCGACGAATTTGGCGGAATGTCGCCAACTTGGTGACTTTTTAAAATGTTGCCAAATTAACGAAAATCTCCGCAAATGGATAAAAATGACTCTAAATCAATGAAAATGGCGACCAATTCTATTTTTTTTACTGTAAAAGTAGCAAATTCATTACATTATATAAGGAACGTCATGTGTTGCCCACATCATATTTTTGTTTTACTCTAAAAGTAGTAAATTCATTACATTATACAAGGAAAGTCATGTGCTCATGATTTTTTTGTTGGCAAAGATCATATTTAGTTAAGACATTAATAAGTCGCGTAGTTGTCTAGAATTAATTTAATCAATATCTTAATTTAATTGTATTAATTTCTTAAAAATCTGATTGCTGATGAAGTGAAATGGTAAAATAGTGATCTTTAACTGTGGTCGCTGTAGGTAGAAAGTTCGTATAGGCCAAGTTTGATTCATGATGTACTTTTGTGTATGAATGCATGATCTAAGGATTTTGGAACTCACTCTTAACAGTTGATCCAGGTTGAAGTAACACTCGTGTTACTGAAAACAACTTCAAAACGTAAAAATATTCCAAATCATTCCAATACAAGACAGAAAGCATCAACGAAAAAGTACATTTCTTGTTAATTTTCTTTTATCTCACAATAAAACTTCCCACTTCCATTAAGACAGCAGGTGTGCATTTTTTTTTGCAGTGCATCGTAATATTATTAACAGTTTCATTTATATCAATACATTACACATTATTTGATGTATGTATATATTTTAAAACCACACAGTTATACTGTTTTATGATTAATTTAAAATCTCGAATATATTTGCGCTTTTTATTTAACCCACATGAAGAGGAAAATTGAAAAATGAAACTAACTATCAAACTTTGGAAAAGAAAATGTGACAAGAATTTTTTAAGAAAAATATGATGAAAAAGCGAGATGAATGCTTCTGTCAAGAAAAACTAAAATGTTATATTTTTGCTAACATTTTATTGTTTTAAATTGCACAAATTTCCTAAAGCATGGTTACTATCGTATTGGTTTTTAGTTTAAAGTGTTCTTTATTTTCAGAAAATATTTTTTTTAATACTGAGATAAAAAGAAAATTGTGTTTCATTTAGTATAAAAAAGTAAACTAAAGGCAGACAATTTCAGTTAACAATGCATCGTTGACAATTTCTTCAAATAAATATGGAATTGTATTATTTTCGTGTAACTAAATAGGTATTATTTTTGCATAACTAAAATGGTATTATTTTCATGTAACTAAATAGGTATTATTTTCACGTAACTAAATTGGTATTGTTTTCACGTAACTGGATAGATTTTATTTTTGCGTAACTGAATATGTATTATTTACACGTTACTTAATAGGTATTTTTTTCGCTTAACTAAATAGGTATTATTTTCGCGTAACTAAATAGGTATTACTTTTGCGTAACCGAATAGGTATTGTTTTCGCGTAATTAAATAGGTATTATTTTCACGTAACTAAATTGGTATTGTTTTCGCGTAACTCGATAGGTATTATTTTTAGGCAACTGAATAGGTGTTGTTTTCACGTAACTAAATAGATATTATTTTCCCTTAACTAAATACGTATTATTTTATGGTTAATTAAATCTATTTGTTAGCGTATTTTCTATATTAATTAAACCTGTAATTTTCTGTAAGTAAAAGGAGGTCGCGGAAAATATATAATTATTTCTAAATTCATATCTACAGTCACACAACCTGGCAATAAGGAGGACCGCTCCCATTTTAGATACCACAATTCATGAACCGGTTTTGCATTTATAACGCACTGGTCAGTATGGGATAGTCAATTTCTGCAATAATCGATAAAAACTTACTATATGCCGCGATTTGGCGAACTTCTGGGGAAATTAAAATTTAGTAATTATTAGATAAGTATTAAATGATTTTTAGAGAGAAACATTGTTTAAAAAGAGCCAATATGTTTTATTAATATCGCCACAAAAGCAACGTTTTTTATTGTGTAAAGAACGTTATCCATTGGACTGAAATTATCTACTCATATTAGCTTTACCTATGTCTTTTTGTCGATAAAATCAGAATATCTTGTTGCACACATGGTATGGTAAATGTTTAGGTACATAATCAAACTCGTTTGAGGTTTTATCAATGAGAACATTTCTAATATATTTTCATAGTATTATTTAATTATTTTAATTTTAATGGGGTAAGTTAATACATAATTTAGTTCAAATTTTAGCGAAATTTTTAAAAAAGTTTTATGCTTCTAAAATGATTATTTTATAAGTTACGCATACGAATCTAGAAATATTATTATACAATGATATAAGTAATAAGCATAATTAAAAAATTATCAAATGATTCTCGAAATATATGCACAACTTAAACAAATCTGATGTGCGCAGCACCTTACTTTCCCTACATACTCTAATTCGTTATATCTTTATTTCTTTAATAATTCGGTAAAAATCAGCGTTTAAAGAAAAACGCTTTCAAATTATGCATTTATGTTTGGTATTACATTGATAAAGTATTGTATATTATTAATATCCGGAAAGAATTAACATTTAGAAATACCAAATATACTAATATGTTCAGAAATGACCAAACTTTACAACTAAATAATAGGAAATTGATATTTCCATGATTTTAACACTAAAAGTACCGACACTCAATACCTCAATACATATATATCATTGCCGTAATCGGCCATATGACATATTTTTAGGTATAAACATTATTTTTAACACTTTACGACAAAGTTGAAACTTGTTTATGACTTTGTTCATTATGTCTGTCTGTCTGTCTGTCTGTCTATCCGTTAGCACGATAACTGCCGTAAAAATGACTTAATCAAAATGAAATTTTAGTATGTTGTTCAGACGGTCTGTAGGACCTATGGGAATATAAATGAATAACATCACCCAATTAGTTTTGGATTGAACCCGGGATGAAAAAATGAAATACATTGAGCCCTATGGGAACTAATTTTTCAAACATTTTTTAAGCGGATTTAAAATTCACAAATTGCTTCGAAAATTTTAGGTAATATCCAAATTGTTCCATAAAATATATAAAAAAAATCAGTGAAATATATTCAGTAGTTTTTAAATAAAAATTAAAATAATAATAACACTTCTTATATGAAGCGATCACGTGACCATGATATGAAAAGATCACGTGACCCACTTCAAAATGATATATGGCATCCATCTTGTCTCAAAATCGTGATTTTTAAAGTTCTTTTTAATTCATATTGAGTGTTGTATCCGTCCTAAAAGCACTTTATTTTTGCTTAAATTCCGTGCATCTACATACTGAAACAGCGCAAATACAATATATTTGAGTTTAAATGCTCATCCAAATTTGATTATTTCTACAACGAAGCCTATATTTCACCTATGTAAAATGTAAACATCAAAATATATAGAATGAGTTGTATTAGAATTGCTGTATTTCTTTAATACAAAATCATTTAGTTCATGGAGTCTGCATAGCTAATATGAATGAAATATTCATTGATTTTACAAACAGAAGGACGATTTTTGTCGATGAAGTTTTACGCATGGAGTTTATGAATTGTAGCTCCATGGTCTTAATTTTTAAATAAAATAAATTATTATAATATTGTGATGAATGACATGAGTGGGAAACTATTTATGAATGAAATGCTGCTTTTATAGAGAGAGCCAGGCGTGTTATTTTTTCTATGACGTCATTTGAATGAATGTCAGTTGTTTTCGATGAAGTTGTCAAATATAATAAATTATCGTAGTATTACGATAATTTAAAAATTATTACCGAGGAACGTATCACATTTTAGAAATGTTTAAACCAGGCAATTTATATTTCAATGCCGTCATTTGAATGAAGTTCATTTTTTTCGATGAAGGTTTAAGTTTTCAAATATAATAAATTAATGTAGTATTGTGATAAGTTTCAAAATATTACCGAGGAATGTATTGCATTTTTGACATGTTTAAATATAATTGCATTGAAGTTGGAAAGTGTTTCATAATCAATGCTTTAAGCATGATTGATCTTTCTTATTACTGATTGAATGCAGGTATTGATTTTAGCAAGGAAATATTAAACAAAGTGACTTTAAGGTAATAGACGCCATTCGGTTCCTAAAACACGATTTGCTACTTCTATTGTGCATGTTCTTATATGTTTCATATTACGGTGGTCACTTATCAATAAAAATGCAGTCGTCACATTACTTTTTATAATATTGCGTTTTGCATATCCCGTTGGACCTCATTCTTCCCTGAAAATGTTATGAAGCACTGCTATCCCAGATATAGCACTTCTTTGCATGTCTTCCCAAACAATGCCATCAATCGAATATACTGCTCATTTTTTCATTCTCTTCTTCAGAACTTGGGAGCAATCTCATTCTTTTTCATCCTCAACGTTTGATATTCACAAGTATCACATCGTCGGTATCTGAAGAGTCTATTTTCACTTTCAGAAAGTTCACTTTCATAAATTCCCGAAAACTTTTCGCCTATGTTATTCATTTCTGCTAAGAACTTGGTAATGCAGTAAAAATAAAATACAAACTAACTAGTAATACTTTTTAGTTTTTGTCACATTTTTTAGCAACTTGAAATTTTAGACACTTTATTGAAATTTTAATACACAATTATTTTAAATTTAACTTACTACGCAACAGTCCTTGCAGAAATGTACAGGAAACTGATGAAAATATGTGGAATGTGCGTGTATATTACATTTTCTGACCCGATAACCTTATAAGGCAATAAATTTTTCTCCCGGTTAAATAAACGGCTTTCGTAGATCACGATAAACAATGAATTTGTATCATATAAAAACAAGAAGGAGAACAATAAAAATTGAAAGTTTGAGTGTATACATTTAATAGAAAAAGTCATGAAGTCAATCGAAAAAATCTGATGTGAGCAGCACATGACTTTCCCTGCAGACTTAAATTCAAATTGTCTTTATTTCTTTAATAATTCATTAGGGTGACTTTAATTACACCAAATAACACTAAATTTGCATTTTTAATTCAATTTTTTTTTATTTGGAAATTGGATATTTTTCCGATAACGGCGTAACAAAAATGCAAGAAATCTCAAATATCTTGAGAACGGTTAGTCCTAAAGTATAATGGAGTGTGTTATATTATTTTCCTCGTCAAAAATTGCCTATGAAACAAGAATTTAATTGCTATATTTCAGCATACGTAGTCTTTTTTTTTTTAGATTTTGGCGATTTTTGCGGGCCATTTCGTAAAAAAAGGCAGGTTGTTCTTTTCCGAATCGTACCAAAATCTAATCAACACCAGAGTATCTAACAAGTAACTTATCTATCAAATTTTGTGAAATTTGGTCAATTAGTATTTTAGCTAGGGTGGATGCATCAAATTTTTGCGGGCCATTTCGTAAAAAAAGGCAAGTTTTTCTTTTCCGCGTCATAATAAAAACTAATCAGCACCATAGCATCCTACAAGTAACTTATCTACCAAATTTTGGGAAATTTGTTCAATTAGTATTTTAGCTAGAGTAGGTACATAAATTTTTTTACTGGCCATGTCGCAGAAAAAGGCGGGTTCTGTTCCCACGCATCCTACCAAAAAATTAATCAGCACCAGGGTCTCACCCAAGTGACTTACATACCAAATTTTATGAAATTCGGTCCATTAGTTTTTTAGTTAGAGTGAGTACATACATTTCACAGACACACAGACACACAGACAGACAGACACACGGACAGACAGACACACAGACTGGCACACACACAGGCGCCACGCAAAAAATAGTTTTTTCGTATTCTAGAGGTCTCGGAACCTTAACATCCGTCGAAAACTCGAGTTGCGATTTTCGGCATGATTCCAATACTTTCCCTATACATTACCATGTATTGCAGGGAAAGTAAAAAGCGATAACATTATATGCGAATATTATAATCAAAAGTTTACAATCGGTTAGTTGATGGGTCATGGTACGTTCAGTAATATAGTAGAGTGTGCATTTAATGCCATAGAAACCTACCTTATTTTGTAAAAATTTTAAATTTGCCTGGACATCACAAAATAGTTATAACTATATTCCCCATCATTGTTCCAAGGAAATCAATAGCACTGAGACATTGAGATATAAAGCAAACAGCCTTTAAGCGTAATCCTCCTAGGCACATACCCCTAATTTTGTCTTATTGATTGTGGTAACCGATACTTTTTGAGCCATATACAATGTGCTTTTCCTTCTAAAGAAAGATTTCTATAGATTAAACAGATTTCAAATTATCTGCTTTAAATACTTTTATAGCTTCTTACATTATTCAAAGAGATTATTGAATACTTTTGTTTCTAACTTATTTAATGTTTTGCTGTTGGAATTTTCGATTATTTAAAAAATGTTTAGCCAATACAGATCATTGTTTGTGGCAAAAGTTTCGCCATAAAATAGTTTCTACGAAAATATTTCCCTTAAACCTTGTATTTTGCGGGAGTTTCTACACATAAAGCTCAGAAGATGGCTGATTTAGATTCAACATCAAGTTTTTGGAGAGAACGTGACTCAATAAGGCTGTCATCTTCAAGCTATTTTTCCATTTCTGAATCATTTATTTTTCTTTTACTTGAAATATTTATTTATGATATATATCTATAGATAGAACGTAGATAATAACTGATTTTGATTAAGCACTACTATTCTGGAGGTGTTAGGGTGGTTTACTGAGAATTTTCACTTCTTGTTACCTTTCTTCTTCCTTTTTAAATATTCTCATTGATGCATTTATTTCTCAGGTTGACTAACGACAGAGCTAGATAATCTATATAAATAAAAATGAAAATCTGTCTGTCTGTCTGTCTGTTTGTCCTATCATCACGGGAGAACGGCTGAACCGAATTTGATGAAATTTTGTGGGTAGCCTAGAATTAGCCCCACTTAAAATTTAGTCTGTGTTTTGAGATTTTACGACCAGTGGTTCTCGAGATATTAGTAAAAAACAAAATTTTCGTTTGTCTCATCATCACGGAAAAACAGCTGAACCGAATATAATGAAATTTTGTGGATAGCCTTGAAATAGCCCCCATAAATTTTAAAACTTCGTGGTTTATCCAAACGGAAAGGATGAAAATCGTTTGTTTAAAACGCCAAAATGAAATAAAACTTTATTTCCGAGTTTAGTACAGGATTTTTGCATTAATTAGCCACTATAGGAAAGCATGAATTGTTTGAAACATGAATTTAAATGGAAAAATCTACCTCCATGGTTCATCTTTCACAAATTTTTACTCAACGATGAAGAGTATAAAGAAATCAAAATGGCTATTTAATTTCACATTTTATGAGGAAGATTCTATCTTATATCATGTTGTTCGGCAATGGAATGGAATTAAATGTGTTGTTAATATTTATTATTATTTTTTCTATTTGAATAATAAATAAATGGATGTAAAAATATATTTTATAAATGAACGGTTTGATTGTTATTTTAATTATATATATTGCGGACTGCGTACATCACTTTCATTTATTTAAGCCAAGAGGTTTCAAGCTCATATATTGTGTTTAGCTAATAAACTCATATATTGTGTTTAACCAATAAATTCATTTAGCCGATTGTTGAAGCAGAAAAAGTGTAGAACGGGTGTATGTATCTTCTAATACAATTTTAGTGTTTTCATTTAGTATATATAAAAGGGATCAGGATATTTTATTCTTCAGATCTGCAAATTCAGAGCTACGAATTTAGCGGAATATCTCTAAATAACTTCGTAACTTTTCCTAAACTTCATCAAATTAGTGGAAATATCTCCAAATTGATAAAAATGTCCCAAATCAATCAATGAAATTAAATTTGTTTTTTTAGAATAGAGTACTGAAATGATGTATCTGTAGCATTTGTCGGTCAGTTCATCCATCCTACTTAGTAACACATTGAAGGAATTTTTTTAATATCACCAAATTGGTAAAAATATTTTTAAATCCATAAAAATATCATGAAATTGATAAAATCGCGCTTACTAAATGGAATTAATTGTGTTTTGTTAGGGGATAGTATGGTGATGATGTTTCGTCAATTTGTCGCAAAATGAGACTATCAGTTCTACAGTCCCACTTGGCGATAAATTTGGCGATTTTTTAAGTTATCGCTAAATTGACGAAAATGTCGCCAAACCTTCCATGGAGTTTGCATTATTCAGATGATATGATTTCTATCAATTTATTTGAAGCAAATGATATCATGTCGCTTAGCAACGGATTCAATATGTTATGCCGCATACGATTTTTATTAAATCTTTTCCGATTTGAATAATAAAAATATGTATATAAAATAAATTTCATTGACATTGTATTTTTGACTGGATCAATTACGGTCTTCAGATTTAAACATCATTATTATTGGTATTTTCGGGGACTGTTGATTCAGGGATTATTGATATTTTCAAATTATTATGGAATTGTTTTATTATGACGAAAATTTTTGAAACTCATATATAGTACGTTGTACGAGTAATCTTCTACAAATGCATGGGTATATCTTCTAATCTACGAGAATATAAGTAGTACAGGTATATTCTCATATATTTTGATATATATTGGCATATATTGGAATCAATTACGACCTTCTGGTATTAAGATTACGGGGATTTTTGGTACTTTCAATTTATTACGTCATCTTTTTTATTTTGGCAAATATTTTTGATTCAATTCCTTTTTTTTTTGTAAATTTACTTACAAAAGGGGCCAGGATGTTTTATTCTTCAGATCTGCCCGTGAATATAATTTTGCATAGTGAGAACAGATATTCTTAAACTTCTCTTTATGAGCAATAAATTTAATATTTTAACAGAATTTGCACATGATTGCGAATTATAAATTTCTTTATATTATATACCCCGTACGCAAAACGGGTATGCTGCTAGTAACTGATATGAATTCAGCATTTAATTGTTAAGGGGCTGATTGATTCACTAAGGTTTTCCACATTCGGTTCTAGAGATGCAAGTATATTTTGCAATTTTTCTCCTGGTATGTATGACTGGTATGGATTGCAGTGACTGGTATGGATTTACCACAATTTGCAGAAAAGAATGGGAGGTTCACTAAGGATTTTCACTCTCGGTTTCTATTTCCATTTCCGATTTAAAAAAATTTCTTGAGACATCAATTTCTTAAAATTGGTTGTTGATGGAGCTTATATAATGAGTCATATAACCAGCATTGAATTTAACTGAAAATAGGCAATTTCACTAAGTACTTCAACTATTTTTTTTTCAACTTCTGGTTCAATAGATTTTCTCAACACCTCTATATCTCAAGATTAGCTATAGATAGAACTTATAGATGATGTCTGCTATGGATTCGAATTCCAAAAGAATTAGAAATTTTAGAAAGGATTTCTATTTCCTGTTCTAGAGTTTTTCGAGAGTTCGTATGACTGAACAAATAAGCATGCAAATGAAAATAGAATGTATAATAGTTCCATCAAAAATAAAAGGCACACATTTTTTGCAATCATAAAATTTCATCATAAATTTAACTCTTGTCATTAAAGAAGATTTATCAAAAGCTTGACATTCTTTACAATATAAAATATTTTTAAAATGTGGGGTAAAATTATAACTTTTCCAGTTAACTTTTTTAAGCATTCATAATGTGTCATACTTTCATCCATTTGCATCACAATAAGTAATGTATTTATAGGGCATGTATTTTCCGTTTACATACTGTTTTTAACATTTTACAACAGAGTTGAAAAGTCTTTATGACTTTGTTCATTCTGTCTGTCTGTCTGTCTGTCCGTTAGCACGATAACTGCCGTAAAAATGACTTAATCAAAATGAAATTTTAGTATGTTGTTCAGACGGTCTGTAGGACCTATGGGAATATAAATGAATACTATCACCCAATTAGTTTTGGATTCAACCCGGTTTGAAAAAATGAAATACATTGATCCCTATGGGAGCTAATTTTTCAAACATTCTTTAAGCGGATTTAAAATTCACAAATTGCTTCGAAAATTTTAGGTAATATTCAAATTGTTCCATAAAATATATAAAAAGAAATTCATCGAAATATATTCAGTAGTTTTTAAATAAAAAATAAAATAATAATAACACGTCTTATATGAAGCGATCACATAACCATGATATGAAAAGATCACGTGACCCACTTCTAAATTATATATGGCATCCATCTTGTCTCAAAATCGTGATTTTTTAAGTTCTTTTAAATTCATATTGAGTGTTGTATCCGTCCTAACACCACTTTATTTTTGCTTAAATTCTGTGCATCTACATACTGAAACAGCGCAATTACAATATATTTGAGCTTAAATACTCATCCAAATTTGATTATTTCTATAAACGAAGCCTATTTTTCACCTATGTAAAATGTAAACATCAAAATATGTAGAATGAGTTGTATTAGAATTGCTGAATTTCTTTAACACAAAATCATTTAGTTCATGGAGTCTGCGTAGCTGATATGAATGAAATATTCATTGATTTTACAAAGAGAAAGACGATTTTTTTTCGATAAAGTTTTACGCATAGAGTTTAATTACTTGTAGCTCCCTGGTCTTAATTTTTAAATAAAATAAATTATTATAGTATTGTGAAGAATGACATGAATGGGAAATTATTTATGAATGAAATGCTGCTTTTATAGAGAGAGCCAGGCGTGTTATTTTTTCTATGACGTCATTTGAATGAATTACAGTTGTTTTCGATGAAGTTTTCAAATATATTAAATTATCGTAGTATTATGATAATTCTAAAATTATTACCAAGGAATGTATCACATTTTAGAGATGTTTAAACCAGACAATTTATATTTCAATTCCGCCATTTAAATTAATTTCATTTTTTTCGATGAAGGTTTAAGTTTTCAAATGTAATAAATTAATGTGGTATTGTGATAAGTTTTAAAATATTACCGAGGAATGTATTGCATTTTAGACATGTTTAAATAAAATTGCATTGAATTTGGAAAGTGTTTCATAATCAATGCTTAAAGCATGTTTGATCTTTCCTGTTTTTTATTAATGTTTTCCATTCCTCAAAAAATAAAGGAATCAGTAGAAGAGCAGTTAGGTGGATGAATATGATGCATTCAGTTATTTGTGTTAATTCGTGTTAATCTTGAGCATTTTATACATGCAGAACAAATGTCTAACTTTCGCTTTTTTATATTGACTATACAAGTACCATTATTCTGGGGGTTATCATTGGTGTTTGCAGAAAATAATGATGAGAACATTTAAAAATTTGAATAACCCTTTTTCAAAATATGATAATTAAAATTATTCTGTATAATTTTATTATTTTCAGAGTTGATGAAATTTCAAAGCAATTTTCTCTGTGCATATCATACATACATTTGCAAACCATAAGAACAAATTATCATGACGCCATATGGAACTCACATGAGAAATGTATATGAGTACTACATGGAAAATGTCTATGGGTGACACATAGAGTGCACACAAGGCTTGGGAAAGGTAGCAAAAGGGAATTCTGCATGATTTCACAATGAGCTAATTATATGGCTTGCAGCGAAGCGATTTCTGTCGCATATAACAGAGCTTTTGCAAACAAGCAAAATGTACTTAAATAGTAATTCCTTTACGGCCAATTCCTTCACGACTAAGGTTTTGAGATAATTATCTCTCGTCTACATATATTTTTCTCGTCATATATTTTGCAGTATTTCTGTAAATATGTGTACATACTACGCTGCTTTTGTAATTTAGTTCCTCTGTGATCACTTTTACTAAGAACCATATTATCTCCAGACATGCTGCGCTAATGTAACTTGCAATATTTGAATATTTTTTATTGCATGTAAATCTTCTGAAGTTGTGAAAAGCCATTTGTTTAACCATTGCGATACTTCAGTATACAATCCACCATATGTTTGGAAATATTTGTATAAAGCTGCGTACATAACTTGCTGTTCTTTAATTTAGTTCCTTTGGGATCAATTTTGCTAAGAACCATACTGTTTCCGGAGATGCTACGCAAATGCAACTTGCAAATTTTGAATATTTGTTATTGCATGTAAATCTTCTGAAGCTATGAAAAGCTAAATAATGTGTTGATCAATTGAAATACTTCAATATGCTGTTTATAATCTGTGTACGAACTATTTAATAAGCAATAAATATTCAATCTTTTGAATTAGTTTATATTGTTTTACGAATTTCGGGTTTGATTTAGCTATCATGCAAGTGTCTTTGAATTTTATAAGCTAAGATTCCCTCTTTGAACCGCTTTCAGGAGTTGTGATGTAAGCAACTTTTACTTTCATTTGTGTTACTAAAGTATCTAAACCAAAAACTGATTTTTAATAATGTTCAATGAAAATTATTTTAGAGACTTACTTTGGAGTGGGAGTGCTAATGTGTTTATACAATATTTGTACTTCCTGTTTTTTTTTGTTTTTTTTTTGTTTTGTTTTTTCACTCCCGGTTCAAGAATTCCCTTAAAGCATCTATAGAAGATACGGCAATTATATTTAAGGACAAAATTACATTCAAATAGTGTTTTCTTATACCTTTGATATCAGATAATTTTTAAGGATAGGAAAACACCTTCATTTAAATCCTGTTTTAAGTAGAAAATATACCCAACGGTGCTCTGGATTTAAAATTCAAAGTTTCAAAAAGCATAGTCATACCTAGCCCTCTTTGAAAAACTGCCATGTTATCCTTTTTGTCTGAGTAAATATCCAAAAATCCAACAACGTTTCTACGATAAATACGCTACTGCTTCCCATAGCAACGGACAGGTTGTGACGTCTGTCGCAATGTCCATGGCATAGTATCCTACAAACAGAAGCATGAAGGTCCTTTGAGAGGGGAATCGGAAATCTCTAATTTCGTACGTGTGTTTGAAAATTCACAGATAATCTGAAAATTGCTCGATTCAAAAAACCGTTTTTAGTTAAATTGAAAATATATGCACTCATATTTTTCCTGCACTGTAGAATTGTGATAATCTTTCCTTTTCAGATGCGGCGAAGTTATATACATATTTAGATGTATATAAAAATAAAATAAATACGAAGGAATTATCCTAGGAATTAAGCTTAAAAATCAGAAAAAACAATATTTGATCGTTCAGATGATGTCAAAATGGAAACTATGCGATTATATTTTTAAATTCTAAGGAACCAATTTGTGTAAAAATTGCTCAAATTAGTTCAATATAAAAACTAATTCAAATTATAAAAAAATATCCCCGAGACCTGTCGCAATATGAGTTCAACAAACCCACTACGGATTTTCGTGGCTATCCAAAGATTAGATTTTACTCTACAGACGAGATACAGAGACAGACAAACATATTTTTTATTCAGTAAAATATATCTCCACTAACCATCTAGAAATCATTGTGCTATCCATAATAATTTCAAATTGCTGCCGAACATCAAAGAGTAATCTAGCTAAAATGTCCCATTGTTGTCACAAAGTAATCAATTACACCAAGACATTGAGAGGCAAAGCAAACAGCTTTTAGTAACAATCCTCTTACCCCCTAATTTAGTCTTATTATGATAAAAGTATCACTTCATCTATCGAACGTCATGCAATGTTTTTCTCTTTTAAGGTATGATTGTTGGAAGCAATAGTTTCAAATTTGTACGCTTCAAATATTCTTTTTCAAATGTCGTAACACAATTTAGATGATGTAGTAAACATTAATTTATATCGTTGGATCTTGGAATTTTATTTATTTATTTATTTTTATTTAATTTTTTTTTACCATTTTCCTATAATAAGTGTTAAATATAGAGAAAAAATATTGTGATGGGAGAGGGGGGGGGTTATAATATATGATCAACTCTTGGAATATCACAGGAAGCTATGATCATTATTGAATACAGATGTACCATTTTTCAGTGATGCCTGTGTGTACTGTTATGACGTATCCTCTGAAATCGTGAGTATACATACTCTCAGTGTACAGGAATGAGTCCAGTGAGCTCGATGCCATCTCACAAAATCCCTAACCAACTCTCAGATACAGTAAAATGACACTCAATTAAATGCTACACTAATTTCACCAAACAACTGATATACGATTCTCTTGAGAAGAGATTACTTGAAGAGATCAAGATAATTCAATAATGGTATAATATCGTATTATCAAAATTAAATGATCTAAATCTTAGGAAGTAAAAAGTGGTAATTAAAAATAAAATAAAATGAGCTACATTTTTAACTTTCAAAAGCGAAATTGATATCATATTTATTTTCTAGGATTAATTAATCTACACTAGAATTAATTTTTGTTCAACATAATACTTTTTCCCTCGCTAGTTGGGGTTAAAATTATGCACCAGATCTAAAGCCTAATACGACAGTCTTTGAAATATATTAAACATGTAAAATGAATTTGATTTTGTCGGTATTTTAAAAACAGATATAAAAAAAAAATTCTTAAATTTGATTTCAAAGCTTTATAAGCATCAATTTTGATACTATAAAACACCTCTTTTCTGACTTTATCTAAGTATTACATAATTTATTGTTTATATTTACGTAGTTCATGAAGAAATTAGATGTGAAACGAATATGTAAATTGAACAAATCGATTATATTTAATTGTGAAAGAAACAGGGTTTATCATACATATCCATACAATAATACTTGCAACCATACTAGCAATCGATAATTCTAGCAACCAATAATACTAGCACATATCCATACAATAATACTAGCAACCAGTAATACTAGCACATATCCATACGATAATACTAGCAACCAATAATACTAGCACATATCCATACAATAATACTAGCAACCATACATATCCGTACAATAACAGTATAATATGCATAATATCCATACCACACAATATGCATAATACTAGAACCATTATGTAAATCACTATTTTAGCTTGACTGAAGACAAAAAAATGCATTTATAATTCTACATAGTTCGCTATTTTTGTTATTATTGAAGCAAATCACATTTACAAAATAAAAATTACTTTCAAATCTATCATAATTTTTACCACACTATTTTGAGAAGCTATATGTAAAATGATTACCAGAATATATAGAACAATTGGAAATTCCGTTCACTTGCAGTTTTCAAGTTTACTTGTGATGAAATATCAAATTCAACACATTGTTTACAATATTTTAAAATTTAAAAATGATTTTTAATATATCTTCTAAATCTGACAAATATTTCCAGACGTTAAAATTACTAAATTTGGAGGATTCTTTAAACATAAAATAAAATAAGGTTTCAGGATATCGATCACACCCACTAAATTTCAGCAACATTCAATTTTCAGAAAATATTTAAATAAATGCATTTATTTTTTAAAATATATAACAAGAGTGAAAGCGAGCTTCAGTGAGTGTAAAGGTAGCATTTTATTAGTTAAAGAAAATGTTTCACAATAATAACCACGCCTACGGAATTCCGGTGAGATTTCATCTTCAAAAAATAATTAAGATTTTTAATTTTTATTGTAATCTTTAAAGAAAAAGTGAACTGCAGTAGGGGAGAATTAAGTGGTTCTTATTCCTAACCAAAAACAATGTGTTTCAAGAGTTGGAAGACGGATATTTACCACGCCCATTCAGATATTAACCTCGCACTATAAATTTCCGCAATACCACACACCCCCCCCCCCAGAAAAGGATAAAAAAATGAATTTCAGCTTTTAATTTCAAAAGTTTATCCTGAAAATAAAGCCCGACTTCAGTTAGGAGAAAACGCCCCTTCACCTTTATTATTTTTTGGGATATATAACGTTTTTTTAAAGCGTAGGGAATTTTGTAGGGATATTCAAGTATCATGCAGGGACAAGTAGGGACATTTGTGTCCAGCTGTAGGGATATTTTGCTGTAACCCCCTGGCTACACTGATTAGAATAACACAATAATGTTTTTTGCTCTGAACAGGTGTTCTTATAACTTAATATTTATATAATAATAATAATATTATTGTGTCTGATATGCCCGCGCAGCGGTCATATAATGAATCGAGAGCTACTTAAAGAAATATTGCATTGCAGTTAAGAGCATTTGAAAAAGCGCAGCAGTGTAATGTATATGTGCATACTTTTTACTTTTTGTTCTATGCTAGCGTATTGTTAATGCGCTGTTTGGTTTTAGATATTTTTCTGTGAGTTCGAGTGTAATTTTTATACAGGTTTACATTTTAAATGCTGGGAAAATTTCTGAATTTTTTTCCAGTTAATAAATAAGAATAAACTTAAAAGAAGCTAAGAAAACAAATTCCCTAAAAAACTTTAGAAAAGTAAAAAAAAAGTAAGTAAATAAACAAATAAATTACACCAAGCTTAAAAAATTCACCTATAAAAATAGAAAGTTGTGTCTGAAAATGTTGTGAATATCAAATTGCCAAGCTCTTACTTTTTAATTCTCGTATGCTTGCCGCTTAGTAGCCAACTTTTCATGTTTTAAATAAATTTATTGCTTGCACTATAAAACATTGCATGTGATATAATTGTATTTATTTGTTCTCTCAGACAATTCTGCAATGTATGTCGTCCTAGCTTTTTTGTTGAAAGCAGAAATTGGCAATTTAAGGTGGTTATGAAGAAAAATTATATATATATTTTGTTTTCAAAAGGTGGCCGCCAAGCGCGAAGTGTATTAGAATTTTAAAAAGTAAAAGCTTGGTAATTTGATATCACAACATTTTTAGACATACCAATATATTTTTATAGTGATGTTTTTCTTTTTCAGTAAACATTTTTTAGTTTTTATACTTGTTCTTTACTTATTTAAGTTTCTTTAGAGGAAATTAGGGCTGTTTTAAAATGGTAACTAACTTTTTACTATCGCTTTTACCATTTTATTTAGACCAAGCCAAAAGAGCTCATTTATGACGTATTTCGCTCTTGCAGAGGTTAAAAGGTATACGCAGGGCTTAAACTACGGTAGTATCAGGGCGTAGCGGCTGATGTTTCAGGTCGTAGCGGCTGACGCCCTCAAAGCGGCACGGCCTAAAGACATATTGAGCATTCACGAAGCTGCCTTGGTGAAACCGTGTATTATCTTGCGCAACAGGGAAATAGATGTATAAGCGCCATATTTACAATGCTCTACATAATACATCTACATATTAAATTTCATAGTGATATTTGCATTCATTGAACATGGACTTTACAGTAAATAATTTCAAATGTGTTTGAAATGTATTCAGGATGTCTTTAAATGTATTTTTTTTTTCGAACACATTTCGGGTTAAAAAAATTTATCGGGAGATTTTTATATACACTATTATGAGAAAATTTTAAAATTATATTTTAGTTTAGACTATATTGACTTATTCGAATTCTAATCGAAGAGATAATGCATTCTAGATGTGTATAAATTGCTTAATTTTAATTTAAATTATCTTATTTAAGAGCGGGACAATAATTGCTGTTTCAACCAGTAAGTGTAAAGCTCCTTTTGTAGGGATTGGCCTCCTATATAAGGCTCCTATATAGGGACTCATATAACAGCTCCTATATAGGAGGTGTGATAAGAGTTCTAACTGGGGACGTAATGCAGACAATACATAACTAAGGGCGGGATTACCCATTTGGCTCACGTGTATGCACAGGCAGCCGAACTCCATTTGACCATGAATTTGAATACTGTGTTGGGGTTTATAAATTAGTGCGTGTTCTAATTATCCATTTCTTTCAATGCTTATCATTTTAAAAAGGATATTCAATTTTCTTTCACATGCATTTTGAGTTTAAAATGTGCGAATAACATTGTGACTATGAAAGAATGTTAAAATTTAATTTACGGTAAAGCGCGTAGTTCAGAAAATAATTATACATTTTTTTTAAAAATCTATATCTTAAATTAAAGTATGTACAATTGTCTTTCAAAATCATATTCACTCGAGTTTATCTGATTCTAACATTTGGCGTTATTAAATGTTGAAATTTGTTTTCATCCATTTTTTACAGGCCCATTTTGAGATTTAACCGATTTAAACAAATTATTTTCCAAGAAATTTTCTGATGCTAATAAAGCCGATCCTGTATCTTTGTAGTTTATTCTAATGCATAATATTTTTCTGATGCTAATAAAGCTTATCCTGTAGCTTATTCTGGTGCTAATAAAGCTTATCCTGCATCTTTGTAGCTTATTCTGATGCTAATGAAGCTTATTCAGATTTGAAATATCTAATTTTCAGTGAGAAAAAATGAAATTCCGTTTTTAAATTGCCATTCTTCACGATCATTTTACTTTATAAATGAAATATTCAGACACTGTACAATGTCTATGTTATCTGATGATCACAAAGTTACATGCTAGTCTGTGGAGAATTTTTGAAATTTAGACAAATATTTTAAGCTAGCGACGCAATTATTCGCTCTACGAGTGAATTTTCGGAAATCCACCGTTACGCAGAGGCGAACTAATTTTACTGCTTTATTCAGAAATATTGCATTAAATGACCAGCATTCCGAGAATCAAGAATAAAAAATAATTTTTTGTTAAATTGAACTTATGAAGGGTTTTAAGTTATGCAATCACCTATCAGCTAAAAATCCTGAAAAATAACTGTCAACTACATACCCCTGTAGCTGAGTTTAAAAACATTTAGCAAATTAAAGTAAGAAATTTAAATTTTTTAAATTAAAATTTATAATGGGTTTTAATGGGTATATATATATATATATATATATATATATATATATATATGTATGTATGTCTTATGTTTCATATCTACATTTTTTCATTAGTTAGAGTTAAATACTCAGACCTGAAGAGGAATTTAATTCTGACTGAGCATCGAATTTGGGTTGGTGCCGTTCTCTTCTCTTATCAGCATTATGGCTGTGATTTTGCTTCTATGGTGATGTTAATATTACTTGAATTTTTTATTATTACTTATTCCTAATATATATATATATATATACATATATATATATATATATATATATATATATATATATATATATATATATATATATATATATATATATATATATTAGAATATATATATATATTTTTCTATAGTACTCAAGCGAAAACAATTGTTGAAGTTAATGGAATATAATTAATTACATTGCGTTGTAACAAGAAATACCACGTTAACCAGTCTTATTTATCACTAATGCGAGTTGCTGTAAAATAATATTTATTATCATAATGTTACTGAATTAATTGCACCATTTTAACTTTAAAATAAAATCATTTATTAAGAACATTTGTTTAACTATTAAATTGATTACAATAATTATCATATTACTCGCTGAGGAGCTTGAAAAGTGGGACCAGGTAAATTCTATTACCAAATGGTCTAAGACCTGCTACAATATTTGGTAAGCACATACCCTCAATTTCGTCTTTTGGCCATTGACCACAACTCTTGCATCAGTGTTAATCGTACTGTCACTAACTCTAAGTATTGTGCTCCTACTCGTACTGCATCTGCTCATTTCGTTGAAGTCTATATCAAGACATTTTTTGTGCACTCTTTGTGGAATCTCTGTGGAACACATTCCTACGTTATCATCATGACATTCTTTGCTGAATTTCTCCTGTTATCTCCTCTGCGGAATCTTTGTGTTATCTGAATATGTCGTAAAAGTCGTGCATATCCTTTCTTAACGCCTTTCGGTTACTAATTGTTACTACTGCATTTAATAAAGTACATTGCTGAATTAATTGTTGCTGAAAGTTACCCCCCTTTTCAATTCATATTTTTATATTATTACCAAATATGATTTTCCTAATTAATAATTAATATTAGAATTTTCTATGAAGATGAAAAATGGTATACACTTTGCTTGGGTTATGTAGTATCACAATATAAAAAAATCTGATGTGGGCAGCACATGACTTTCCTTATATAATGCAAAGAATTTACTACTTTTACAGTTAAAAAATAGATTATTCTTATAGTAGATAAGTATATTCTTTCCAAGATATTAAATTTATTCATCAATGAGTCGTCATTTTCATTGATTTAGCGTCATTTTTATTCATTTGGCGAGTTTTTCGTTAATTTAGCAACATTTAAAAAAGTCGCTAAGTTGGCGACATTTCACCGAATTCATCGCCAAAATCTCGCCATGCGTTATGGACGGATAAATAAGTTATTCTCACAGCAGATAAATGACTATTGGCGCTCAAATACAAAATATTACTCAAAGTTTCTTTTTTCATGAATGGAACGAGTTAGATCCACGAGAATGATGTCACCATATTTATCGCATGGTATTACAAATGAAAAGTGAATATGTTTCTCAATAGGAAATATTTTTTTTATTTTATATGATTTTTTGATAATTTTTTGGTAAAATGCGCAATATCTCGAGAACGGTTCATTTTAGCGTTCTAAAATTTATGTCGAAATTTAATAATTTCACTCAAAAATTTAGGGTATTCCGAGAATTTAATTGCGTATAAAAACAATAGGCTTCCAGTGTTTGCGGATTGTAATTTTTGTACCAAATATCGTTTGAATCGGTCCATTCGTTCGTCAGTTATCATCTCCACAGACTCACTGACACACACACACACACACACACACACACACACACACACAGACATTACTTCAAAAATGTTCGATTCGTGATCAGGGATGCTTGAAACGTGCTCTCCGGTTGAAAACTCGAATTTGAATTTTCGACCCAGTCACAATACTTTCCTTATACATTATTGTATATAAGGAAAGTAATAGGAATTAGTTTGATAAGCTAATTATTTCGTAAAATGTAAAAGAAAATCTGAAGCACCAATTTAACGTTATAGATAACGTTTCATAACTCTCCAACGGTTTGAGTAAAATATAAATATTATATGAATTTGAGGTGTTTTGACTTTGACACTCAAAATCTGTTATCAAAAGTTGGTGTTGCTGTCAGAAACATGGATCTGGAGCGTAGTTAAGTATGGAGAAGACCCCTTATGCAAATAGTTGAGCCTGTATTTATAGCAGGCATTATTGCGAGTCTAATGATACGTTTATTTTTTCTGTGCGATCCGAAGAGACGTAATAACGCACGCTGTCCGGATATCTTTTAATTTGAAGGACTGCATATGAAACTACCTGTTGTTACAAATGAAATTTCCTGGAAATATAAGGAGGAATGAGGCAAGAGCATTCTTGGCTGAGGTCAATTGTAAGTGACTACCTTTCTGGTTTAATTCATGCATAAACAAAAAAAAAGTATCTTCGTTGATATTTGACGTGAACTGAATTTCAGAATAAGCTGAATATTACGATATAGAATATTACTAGCGGGCTTAACCCGCAAGCCGTCACTAAATATACAGCAATCAATTTTTGCATAAATTAGTGTTTAAGCATGTTCTGCGTCCGCGCAGAGGGTGCAAAAATCGCAAAGCAGCAAAATTGGGTACAAATTTAGCTTGAGCAAGTCGAATGGGCCCTAATAATATCGATTTGAAAATCGATCGTCGCTTTGAAATGAAACTTTTCGAATTGCTGATTTAGTTTTAAGAAATTAGCAAAGGGAATTGCTACAAAAATGGCAGAATGAATATTTTTTGCAATTTTGAAGAAATTTGTGAATTTTAACTCCGCTTAAAAAATGTTTAAAAAATCATACCCCATAGGGTTCAATGTATTTCTTTTTTCAACCCTGGAAAAATCCAAAACTTATTGGGTGATATTATTTAATTTCATTTCCATATGTCCCACATACCGTCTCATCAACATACTAAAATTTCATTTTGATAAAGTCCCTTTTACGGCAGTTATCGTGCGAACGACATTACAGAATGAGCAAAGTCATACACACATTACATTTATGCTGAAAGTTTTAAAAAAGCGTTCAAAGTATGCATTTATAGTTGGTATTATATTGTTGAGGTATTGTAATTACTGTGTATATCCGAATATAATTAACATTCCGAAATACAAAATGTGCCAAAAGGTTCAGAAAAAGAAAACTTTACAACTAGATAACAAGAAATTTATATTTTCATAATTTTAATATAGTAGAGTGCTTCCTTAAAGCTATAGAAACCAACCTGTTTTCATAATTTTAAATTTACCTAAATGTGACAAAAGGGTTGTAATTGCATTCGCCCATCATTTTTCCAAAGAAATCAATAACATTGAGACTACGAGATATAAAGCAGCCTTTAAGCGTAATCCTTTTAGACACAAACCCTTAATTTAGTCTTATTGATTGTAGTACCCGATACTTTTGAGCCTTGCACAATGCGTCTTTCATTCTAAAGAGCGGTTTTCATTGTGAGCATATTTCGAATTATCTGTTTTGAATACTTTAAATATTTTAACGCAACGTACACGATACGAAAGATATTATAGAATGCCTTTGTCTATAATGTATTAAAAGCTTTTATTTGTAAAATCAAACCTCAGGCTGTTTAATCTAAATCAAATATCAATCTATTAAATTCGCAAAATTACATTTTTAAATTTTGATTGCTTCTTCAACTAGCAAGTGAAAACTGAATCTGCAAACATTAAAATAACTTGTTAATTGCTCACACCTACCGGTAAGTAGTGCAACGTGATTTGATCAGCCAGATCCATTCTTCCTTGAGCAATTTGAAGAAACACAGAAAATATTATGTAAAAGACACTGTGACTTTCCGGATGAAAGTTATTAAATGATGAATTAATTTGTAAAACATTAGCATATAAAGTTACAACCAAAAGAATGAAAGTTTTTTAGAGCTAAATTATAACACTTCAAATATTTCATTTCTAACGGACTAATAGATATTGAGCATTACGCGCTTTGGATTGACAGTTATCAAATCGTTAATCTATTTTTAAGAAATTAATAACGGGAATTGCTACAAAAATTATAGAAATTCTCTGGAGCCAAGACGTGACACTTTGCAATGGCAAATAGTAAAGACGATACCTAGAAAACTTTATTTTTCATTTTTGATTTTAATTTTGAGCAATATATCAAAAAGGCGTAAACCACAAAGTTTTCATCGAAACACCGTGATTTTATCTGGAAATGCTTATAATAACGTTAAAATCGTATATTTGAAACTTTAAATTCCTGTCAGCTACACCCGACATTTCAAAAATCTATATATTTATTGTCACTACTAAAGGCGTCAGAGCTATATGATACTGAGTCCGAGCTCCACAAATATATAAACAAGAGGGTAATGAAAGCGGAAATAAAGGACTTGTTATGAATGGGTTTTAATGGGAAATTCGGGATTTATAAAAATATGTATTAAAATTAATCGACTTTGTCAAAAATCCATCTTATTGAGGGTCCTGCAAATTTATCTATCTCTCATTATAAAAAATGAGGTTCTATGTTTTTGAATGAGGAGATAGCTTTTCAGCCCATCCTTGTTTTTATCCTGATTTTGGAACGTTTTTTTTTTTCTAAATATTTAAAAAATTTTCAAAATATTCAAATTCTCAAACATTTCAGGATCATCTTCGGTTCGAGACCTACATTCAGGAAAACCGTGAGCTTCTAGGTAGAATTGGAGCTTCGGAAGAATCGCAACATACATACCTACATACAAAGATACATAGATATATACATACACGGCCATTGTAGATTTAAAGTCGAAGACAATAAATTTTAAATAGTAATGTTGTTATCAGGATAAAGCAATTTTGATTCGAGAAATATTTTTTAATTTTTAAATATTCAATAAATTTACAATGTTGAAATGATCACATCACAAAAACTTACTATAAATTTATTAATTATTTTAAAATGAATTTAATTAATAATTAATAGATTATTTAGTTGGTATATAAGTATCACAAGTTGTTCTCAATATATTTTTTAATGGCCGTGCACTATGAGTACTTAATCTATCGCACATTTTCTGAAGTCGGATCATGAAACAATCAGATATCACATGACGTTACCCTGGCACACAAGTTGTGGATCACATTACACTTTAAACGGACACCATAATATCCATGCCCGCAGGGTCTCAAATTCATAACCTAGCAGTCAAGAGAGCATGATGAAACGCTTGCCTTAAACCTCCCAGCTACCGGGCGGTTCGTTCTCAAGATATCGATCGTGGTACTGTTACACGGGAAGCGTGATATCTCTCGAACAACAAAAATCAAATAAAAGGAAATTTAGTATGAATATTTTAATCGATGCAGATTTATAATAATTTTTGGAATGAAACTATTTTAAATTGGAGATTCTCACAGAAAAGTGTTCATCATGCTTTTTACCAATCTTATATGTCACCTCAAAGCAAGATAGATACATATATATCATGTATTAATAACACTCTAACCCAAAAGTTGCCATAAAATCATTTGAATTCTGAATACATTAGACTTTACAGTGGTATTCTCCCTCATCAATAAAATAAATGTTCCTTATTTTAAGAAACCGATTAAAAAAATCTGATGTGGGCAACGCATGACTTTCCTCATATAATGTAATGAATTTACTACTTTTACAGTAAAAAAATAGGTTTTTCTTACAGTAGATACTAATATTTTTTCCAAGATATTGACTTTTTGACAATTGGTCGTCATTTTCATTGATTTAGCGTTATTTTTATCCATTTAGCGAGATTTTCGTTAATTTGGCCACATTTCAAAAAGTCTCCAAGTTGGCGACATTCGGCCAATTACATCGCCAAATCTCGCCAAGCGTTATGGACTAAGAAATAAGTTATTCTTACAGCAGATAAATGACTATTGGCGTTCAAATACAAAAGTATTACTCAAAGTACCTTTTTTCATGAATGTAACGAGCTAGATCCACGAGAATGATGTCACCCAATTTATCGCATGGTATTACATATGAAAGTCAACATGTTTCTCAATAGAAAATATTTTTTTTTTATTTTATATGACTTTTTGATAATTCTTTTGAAAAATGTGCAATATCTCGAGAACGGTTCATGTTAGCGTTCTAAAATTTATGTCAATCATTTTCTACTGAAAAATAAATCGTCTTCTAAAGAAAAATTACATAAGAAATGGCTACTTGCGTAACTTTGTTAGGGGTTTTGATTTTTTGACGAATTTTTCAAAATTTCATTCGAAAATTTAGGGGGGTTCTGAACATTCGATTGCGTATAAAAATAACAGGCTTCCAGTGTTTACGGATTGTGATTTTTGTACCAAATTTGGTTTGAATCGGTCCATTCGTTCGTCAGTTATCGTCTACACAGACTCACTGACACACACACACACACACACACACACACACACATGCTTTCACACACACACACACACACACACACACACACACACACACACACATACATCACTTCAAAAATGTTTGATTCGTGAACAGGGATGCTTGAAACATGTTCTTCCGTCGAAAACTCGAATTCGAATTTTCGACCCCGTCACAATATTTTCCTTATACATTATGTATATAACGAAGGTAAAATTGTATAATTGTGGTGTGTATCTAAATACATGTGGATACAGACTATCATATATTGTACACACTTAATTTGCCTTAAAAAGTGCTTGAATGAACATTGAAATAGTAGTAGTAGTAGTAGTAGTGAACATTGAAATAGTGTCATAATTCAACTAATTTATAAATCTCCAATAGCTCAGTTCTTCATTGCTAGTCGTCGACTTGATTTTTCATCAACCTCCATATTTTTCTAAAGTGTCCTTGACTTTTCAATTTGGATTCCTTTGAAGCTTTTCATATCAATAAGATTTTCAGTAATCTGGTAAATGATTTGTCAATGTTACTAGCGGCTGTTGAGGCATGAAATGACGAACTCTAATTATTTATCACTTGGTCTCGCTTTTGACTTGTACTGTACTTTGATTTCATGTACGCTGCATTCTTTTTACTTTCCCTATATACATAATGTATAAGGAAAGTATTGTGATGGGTCGAAAATTCGAATTCGAGTTTTCGACGAGAGAGCACGTTTCAAGCATCCCTGATCACGAATCAAACATTTTTGAAGTGATGTGTGTGTGTGTGTGCATGCGTGCGTGTCAGTGAGCCTGTGGAGACGATAACTGACGAACGAACGGACCGATTCGAACGAAATTTGGTACACAAATCACAATCCGTAAAGACTGGAAGCTTATTGTTTTTATACGCAATCGAATGTTAAGAACACCCCTAAATTTTCGAGTGAAATTTTGAAAAAATCTTCAAAAAATGAAAACCGCTAATAAAGTTACGCAAATAGACATTTCTTATGTAATTTTTCATTAGGAATCGGTTGATTTAAATTTTAACTAGAACAATTAACTTGAACCATTCTCGAGATATTGCACATTTTTCAAAAAAATTATGAAGAAATTATATAAAATTAAAAAAAAATTCCTATTGAGAAACATGTCCACTTTTCATATGCAATACCATGTGATACATTGGGTGACATCATTCTCGTGGATCTAGCTCGTTCCATTCATGAAAATATATACTTTGAGTAATACTTCTGTATTTGAACGCCAATAGTCATTCATCTGCTGTAAGAATAACTTATTTCTCCGTCCATAACTCTTGGCGAGATTTTGGCGACGAATTTGGCGGAATGTCGCCAACTTGGCGAGATTTTTACTTGTTGCCAAATTAACGAAAATCTCGTCAAGTTGATAAAAATGACGCTACATCAATGAAAATGACGACTAATTGAAGAAAATTCAATATCTTGTAAAGAATATAAGTATCTACTATAAGAATAACATTTTTAAAATGTAAAAATAGTAAATTCATGGCATTATATTATTTTATAGTTTTTGATTCCACTGTGATGCTAATTATGACGACCGAGTTAAGCTTCAATTGCCTATTCTTCAAATAAAACTATTAAATTGATTTTTCTTTAAACGTTGACAGAATATGGCAGCATAATTGGAGATAAAATATTATTTCGCATACCACGATTTCCATGTTTGCTATAAAATGCCTGCCATTTTTACTTTCCTTATATTACGTAATGTATAAGGAAAGTATTGTGACGGGGTCGAAAATTCGAATTCGAGTTTTCGACGTTAGAGAACGTTTCAAGCATCCTTGATCACGAATCGAACATTTTTGAAGTGATGTGTGTGTGTGTGTATGTGTGTGTCAGTGAGCCTTTGGAGACGATATCTTACGAACGAATGGAGCGATTCGAATGAAATTTGGTACAAAAATCACAATCCATGTATACTGGAAGCCTATTGTTTTAAAACACAATCGAATGGTCAGAACCCTCCTAAATTTTCGAGTGAAATTTTGAAAAAAATCATCAAAAAATCAAAGCCTATACTAAAGTTACGCAAATAGCATTTCTTATGTAATTTTTCCTTAGAAAACGATTGATATAAATTTTAGAACGCTAGCATGAGCCGTTCTCGAGATATTGCACACTTTTCAAATTAATTTATCAAAAAGTCCCATAAATTAAAAAAGAAGATTAACTATCAAGAAATATGTTTACTCTTCATATGTAATATCATGCGATAAATTTGCTGACATCATTCTCGTGGATGTAACTCGTTCCATTCAGGAGAAAAGATATTTTGAGTAATACTTTTGTATTTGAAACCCAATAGTTATTTATCCTTTATAAGAATAACTTATTTCTCCATCCATAACGCTTGGCGAGATTTTGGCGACAAATTTAGTGGAATGTCGCCAACTTTGCGACATTTTTAAATGTTGCTAAATTAACGAAAATCTCGCTAAATGGATAAAAATGACGCTAAATCAATGAAAATGACGACTAATTCAAGAAAATTCAATATCGTTGAAAATATATAACTATCTACTACATGAATAACATTTTTTTAACTGTAAAAGTAGAAAATTCATTGCATTAAATAAGGAAAGTCATGTGTTGCCCACATCAGATTTTTTTTTTGCCAGTGTATCTTGATCTAATGCTAGTGTAGATTTTATATATCAGTTTGCACTACTGTTATTTGTAAACTTATTTTCTCTAATTTTTGTTAATTATATTTATCCTGTTTCTTCTAAAAATTATGCCTCTCTTGCTTATTTTAAGAGCTTTTATTGTATATTTTTCTAACAAATGTTTAACAGATGAAATTAATTTTATCTTCAGTCCTGGGCACGTTGCAGCCTATTCTTATAACTTTTATAAAATCTACACTGTATTAGTTCGAAATTCATTTCTTCCAAACCTACTTTCGCCACCTTCTCTGTCCAATTTCCACTGAGATATAGCCTTTCTTATACTTCTAAAAATGTTTTACTTCTGGTTCAGTTCTGCTATAAATTTAATTTTAAGCCTCCTAATTTTACTGTGTTTAGTCATATCCGTATTAATAAATTTAAAATTGTATTTTTAAATCAAGCTGGGATGTATGCTGTCCTTCCTGTTTTAAATGATAACAATTGTAAGTTTTATAATGATAATACGAAATATACCAATGGTATTAGATAATCTGAGCATTCTCGTGACATTAAAATAACCTTCAATTGCTTTATCTCAAATCATTCTCAACGATTATTTTACACCCTTTTTTGATAAAACTCTTATGTTAACCCTTTGTAAAAGTATTAAGTTGTTTTAATTATGTACCTTACTTTAATTATCATAAGTTGTAAAGAGCCTTGCAGCTCCAACCTGGAATCGAACACTGGATTTCCGAACTGGCCCGCTGGCCCTTTACCGTTGTACTACTGGAACAAAATTGTAAGCCTTTTATTGTGGAAGTAGACTCTGCATCTTCTAATGTCAGATTAGCGGGCAACTGACAATCTGACTGACAACTTTCCTGCTATTTTTGATTCCTCAGGTTAGCCTCCTGCTACCACTATTTTTACCCAGGTTGGTATCCTGAGTGGTCATTAAATTCGCGATTTGAAATCGGCGCTCAATATTCCATAGTCCATTAAATCCGTACTAATCGCCCTAGGGTCATTTTTTTGCACTAACCTACAGGGTTGATTTGTTCGGGTGCTATTGTAAAGAGTCTTTCTGCACCAACCGGGAATCGAAACCTGGATCTCTGAA
The DNA here is from genome assembly GCA_951213105.1 of Amaurobius ferox. Lineage (NCBI taxonomy): Eukaryota > Metazoa > Arthropoda > Arachnida > Araneae > Amaurobiidae > Amaurobius > Amaurobius ferox. Next base: position 47,661,689 of record OX578153.1, on the reverse strand, counting down.
CTGGCCAGCCGATGCTCTACCGTTGAGCTACTGGGATGGAATTGCAATCTCTTAATATCAAAGTGGACTTGGCAAAGCTCATACTATTTATTGTAAACCAAGCAAATGTGACAGAAAACAACGAAAAACATTTTTGAGCTTCTTTGAAATTTTATTTTTCAAGCCGTTATTTTTGCTAAACCATTTGCCACCCTTGGAATGAAGCCATCGCAGATATATTTCCAGTCCAAGAAAATTGAGGAGTTGCAGCATATATTCGTTCCGCACCCTTAAGAATATTGAATTTCAACCTTTTTTTCATTAAATTGAGACGCTTACTCTCTCCTACCGGTGATTGGCTTCCTCCAAACATAATCCCAACGTGGGTTTGAATGTTAATTACTTTACACACCCCGAAACAAGCGTTGATGAATGGGGATTTTACTCATCCTTTTTCCCCCTACCCTTCATATTTTTTATGAATGGTGGGAATCCCGAGAAGTGTTGTGTGACTCTTAATAAAAAATTACGCAGTCGATATTGGAACGGAAAAAAATGGGGTAGTTTCGAGGGGTGAATAGATTTCAAGATAGACGAATTTGAATGGAAAAGGGGGATTGAAAAACTTCAGTTACGAGTTTTTGTTGATGACTCCCTTAATTGAATAAAACATCGACTTAAAATGATAAAGTATCAGCCATTGGTATCATTTAATTGAGTATTGTGATTTTCATTTAGGATATTGAACATCATCATATAAATAAATATCTAATTTGCAAGGAATTTTTGCTTTCATCTTAATATAGCATTCTGTGAAATTTAATTGAATATATATATATATAAACAAAAATTGTTGAAAAATGTAGGGTGTTAAAGGGCGTTAAATGCAAGTAATGAATCAATTTTTTAAATCTTATTTTGCACTCGTCATGACCGATTGTTTCTACACAAACATATACACACACAATAAATATATATATATATATATATATATATACATATATATATATACATATATATATATATATATATATATATATATATATATATATATATATTGTCGCGAACGTTTTGGTATACTCGACAGAGAAGACAAAGTTTTGAAATCAAACACATTTATTAAACATGAAATAACAAGGCAGTTGATCGAAAACAGTGGAGTACAAGCATTTCTCGCAATAACTCAGAGTTACACTCGGTAGGGTGACCATTAAGAACACCCCTGGAGGAAGAGGAACCAAGAGAATACACATATTTTCTGATACATAAAATAAACACAATATTCCTCATATTATACTTGACATTTATATATCACATTTTGTATACTTTGAACATATACGACATTTTCATATAACATCATCAATGATTCGATACTCACGAGGATTTGACAATTAACACTCTATTCGTTAGGTGGAAGACTAAATATATATAAAACTTTACCTCGTCTCTTTTAAATATAACATTTACAATTCTGTACCATGGGAAAGGATATCAGGATGGACTCTCGGCATAAACTCATCGAGATTCTTGCGCAGAACAAAATCCATAATGGTCGGGAAACTTGACTACACAACATCATGCTGGCGGAATTCGACATCTTGGTTGGTTACGGAGATTGGTTGATTCGTACCTTAGGACACAAGGAGTAGTCAGGCAAATACAAATCGCTGTAAAATGAGCTTTCCCTCTAGCCCTATTAGCGATTCAAGCCGACCAGTGAAAGAACCATTTTCTCTTTTCACAAGACTCATTATTCCATTACTACCAGGCTGATTCATTTAAAAACACGAGTGACTCATCTCTGAACCGAGCCAAACGACTCTACGCACAACTTGTCGAACTATGTTACATATTTTAATCACATCCTTCCACTTTCAAAATTAATCCACCTTTTCTTAAAATTCGCGATCATACGCGAATCAAACACACACGTCTACATTTTTCCACCACTCCTTCCACACTGCTTCCAAAATCCTTTTTCAAACGCGCGCGTGCGCAAAACCTGCAAGTTCCCAACTAGCGACTGAGAAGCGAAAATACAAAACTATTACTATTTTTCTGGAACATAAACACTTTTTGCGATTTTAGAGTTCACTTCCCTTAAAAGTCAATGTAATTGAAAACATGTAGAAAAGACATTTACATTTCGAAATTGACACTTTCAATCACACAGAAATAAAACAATACTTTAATATACAATTTTAACACAGAGGTGTGAAAGCCTTATCACACTCCTTCGGGGCCCGGGAGAAAAATTTCCTGCAAAGCGGGGAATTTTTCCACACAATACTAGGAAAATACCTGCATTAAGTTCCCAATGACATATGTTCCATTGAGAGGAATTTAGTGTAAATTTTGAGCGATGTACATGTACATCAAAGAAAAAAAACAAAAACAAACAAGATCATGACCAGCATAATAACCAAAATCCAAGAGTGGCCTAAAGTTTGACTCGTGAGTCAAAAAAAAATAAGTCTCAATACAAGCATAGACCTTTACAAGACAACACCAAATTAACAAGACACAAATGATGAAATTGCCCCTTTTAAAACTTAAACACTAATACATTTTCTGGTGAGTACCACAGAGACATGAAAATTTAATTTACTCAACTCACAAAAAGTTTAACTAAACAAAAAGTTTTCTTTCTTCAAAAATTTTACAATTAAAATTCTATAAATTTACTTTTCACAGAAATCAATTTATTAACTATTATCCAACCTTGCCAACAAATTACTTTAAAAGACATTTAAAAAAAAATTACTAATTTAGAAAATGAGACAAATTTTCAAACCAAGAATGTTGATCAGGCACCCAGGCAAGAAACAAGTCCATTAGAAAGTTGCAAACCTAGAGGTGGCGGTACCCCCAACCAATAAGTCAACAAACACCAAATGACAAAAAAAAAATTCTAAAATTTACTAGACCTTTAAATTAAAAAAAAAATCATTCACACATTCATAAAATAAAACAGAGATAAAAATTATCAGTTATCCTTAAAAATCCTTACCAAAACTCTAATCCATCAAGTACTTAATTATCTTAAAATTACTTTAAAACATTACTGCTTATCATTAAAGTAAAGCAAAAAAAATTATTATTTAAGTATTTAGAATTTTAAAACACTACTTCAACCTGATTAACATGGCACTCACATTCAGAAAGCTGCACTGGCACAGAACTTGCAGTACAGAACATTCAGCTGACTGACACATAAAGCAAATTACACAGAAGTTCAGAAATATCGGATCCATTTTAACATAGCATACAGTTTTGCAAAACATTTTGTGAAACAATTGAAAATATAATATTATGAAACATAATTGTCCATCTCACAACAATATCAGTCTTTTTTTTTGAAAATGTGAGAATTTCACAATCTAAATATTTTACTTTACTTTTGAGCCAATTGCTCTCTTGACATATTGCCTTAATTGACAAGTAACTTTAATGAATAAATTGGCCTCTTGGGCGCAAGTCATACTTGTGTGAATTAGGAACATTTTGAGTTTTAACCCTATTTTGATGGTTTAGAAAATATCTACTTTTAAATTGTCTTGTTTCTTGAGTTGAAGAATTATCAATGTTATCATTATATGTGCTAGAAATCAATTCACTACGTCTAGGAGGTAAAGGAGTTAATCTATTAACGTGGACCAATTGCTGATTACAGGGATTGTTTTTGTGTTGAATGACAAAGTTAACTTCTGTACCACCTCTAACATGATTTTGCTTTTCCCCCATATGCAAAGTAACATTCTGTGCATTTACTACCAAATCTCTAAAAGATTTGCTTCCATTTTCCAAATCGTTAATATGTACCTCTTCACTACCCAAATGTGGCACTACATTATTTTCCGAGAAATTTCTGCTCACATACTCTTCCCGAATGACCTGAGACTCATTCACTACCGGTGCCAGATCTGCTTTGCATTTGGCACATGCATTCGTATGGAACTCTTTCGGTTTACAGTCCTCTACCACACGAACATTTTTCCCACTACTCATCTGCGAGTCAGGCACAGCAATACGCTTTGCGACACTACTTAGGTTTGAGTCTGCCCTTTCCGACTCATTTGCCGGTTCATGATTTGAAATCGAAAGTAAATTATTCGTACATTGATAACCAACAAAAGGAATGGAAGAGTTTGAAAACTTAAAACAGAAGTGATTATAATCTATAATAGCATTATGTTTATGTAAAAACTTGTTACCAAGGATTACATTATATGAAATAGGAGCTGGTGATTTTAACACAAAAAATTCGGTAGGGAATCTTTCTTTTCCCAAATTTAGTGAAATAGTGGCTAAACATTCAACTTTAGTATCTTGTGAACTAAAGCTACGCAAAATTGTTGGTTTGTATGTTAGCAACATATGTGCAATGGGTACAGTATTTAAAGCTTCCTCATACACTAAATTAATTGAACTACCCGTATCAATCAATATTGACACTTCACTGCTCACTAATTTTCCTTTTATAATAGAAGAAGATGACAAAGAATTTGTAATATTATGACAAATATTATTTTCCTCAAAATGTGATGTTTGCCTATCAAAAGTTTTTCTATTATTATAATTGTGCATGGGATATCTACTCTGATTCCCAGAAGAATGATTTTTGGAATTTTGCAAAGATTTATATGACTCCTTATTTTTATAATTTTGCGTTCCTTGCTTTTTATACTTCCACTCATTTGCAGACATTTGCCCTCTGTGCCTTTCACCCTGGTGATACCTAGTTCCAGGACTGGTATAAATTTTCCTACATTTTATACCGTACGCATCTCTTTTTTGAAAAACCTTTTTCCAACACTGTTCTTGAACGTGACCTAATTTACCACATTTGTCACACTTTGGACGCGGTGAACGCTTTTCGTTAACTTTATCTGAATTAAACTTAAATTTTTCTATTTTACCCCTAAGAAATTCAATGTCCCTTTCCTGTTCTAACACTTTTCTTTTTAAATCTGACATACTTTCACTTTGATCTGGTGTGAGAACATATTTTTCTGGTGTGAGAACACCTTTTTTTGTAAGTACCGGATTAGTCAAGTACATAGCATTATTTTCATTTAAAATAGATTCCTCAAGAATTGCAAGTTTTCTAGCCGAATAAAAATCTCTAGGGTTTTGTGACAACACCAATCTTTTTAGTTCCGGATATAAACCATTAATAAATGAAGTTTTTAAAAGTGTTTGCCTGATTTTATTCTCACTTTCGGAATCTACATCTTCCGGAACAACCTTAAATGAAGCAGCTTCGATTCTCATCGAAAACTGTTTAACCGACTCATTTGGTCTCTGTGTAAAGTTCACGAGTGAAATTATGTTTTTAGTAACATTTTCGGTCACTTCAAAATGATCTTTCAAAATGTGAATAATTTCCTGCAAATTTTTACAATTTCTGTGCTTTGGATTCTCTTCAATCAATCTATTTGCTTCCCCCTCTAAATTCAATCTCAAACAAACTAATTTGTCACACTCACTCCAGTTTGCATGAGTGGCTACTAAATTTAACTTTTCCAAAAACTGTGACAACGAAAGCTCTGAATTTCCCGAGAATTTTGGAATATGATGTGCGAACTTAGGTGTGAAAATATGGAATGATTTTAACATGTTATCATTTACCGATGAAGCACTGTTTTGATTTGGCAAAGTGCCAGAAGAAGAATTCAGACATACCGGCGATTTATCTGATATATTTTCCTCATTAGATTTAGCTTTGTGGCTAACATTTTTAACTTTACTTCTAGAATTAACAGTATCCGACTCAGTAGCAATCTCAAGCGACAAATTCAAGGAGGAATTTAATTTTTTACTTGAATTTTTACTCATCTTACCGACATTTACTTTTTTGTTTCTAGTAATTGGAGCCATTTTGCATAACAATCAAATATACTCGTATAGTTTAACACAATATGCAATTGCAATGTTCTTAAACAGTATTTACAATAAAACCAGTTTTTATCAAATCAAATGACATAAATATGCAAACAAATCAATTTTTTTTATCAAATGGCACATATCAAATTCCAAGAACACTCGTTTTTGAGAATACCGAAAACAGAACATGGAACTCTGTTTACTTAAGAAAACACTCATTTTAGCACAACGGTAATTTTTAACCTTCAAAATTTCAATTCTTAAGAAAATTTTTAAAAATTTTAATTCTCTCAGCTCTTCCCCACTCACCGAGAAAAGTAACGGCACCAATTCTGTCGCGAACGTTTTGGTATACTCGACAGAGAAGACAAAGTTTTGAAATCAAACACATTTATTAAACATGAAATAACAAGGCAGTTGATCGAAAACAGTGGAGTACAAGCATTTCTCGCAATAACTCAGAGTTACACTCGGTAGGGTGACCATTAAGAACACCCCTGGAGGAAGAGGAACCAAGAGAATACACATATTTTCTGATACATAAAATAAACACAATATTCCTCATATTATACTTGACATTTATATATCACATTTTGTATACTTTGAACATATACGACATTTTCATATAACATCATCAATGATTCGATACTCACGAGGATTTGACAATTAACACTCTATTCGTTAGGTGGAAGACTAAATATATATAAAACTTTACCTCGTCTCTTTTAAATATAACATTTACAATTCTGTACCATGGGAAAGGATATCAGGATGGACTCTCGGCATAAACTCATCGAGATTCTTGCGCAGAACAAAATCCATAATGGTCGGGAAACTTGACTACACAACATCATGCTGGCGGAATTCGACATCTTGGTTGGTTACGGAGATTGGTTGATTCGTACCTTAGGACACAAGGAGTAGTCAGGCAAATACAAATCGCTGTAAAATGAGCTTTCCCTCTAGCCCTATTAGCGATTCAAGCCGACCAGTGAAAGAACCATTTTCTCTTTTCACAAGACTCATTATTCCATTACTACCAGGCTGATTCATTTAAAAACACGAGTGACTCATCTCTGAACCGAGCCAAACGACTCTACGCACAACTTGTCGAACTATGTTACATATTTTAATCACATCCTTCCACTTTCAAAATTAATCCACCTTTTCTTAAAATTCGCGATCATACGCGAATCAAACACACACGTCTACATTTTTCCACCACTCCTTCCACACTGCTTCCAAAATCCTTTTTCAAACGCGCGCGTGCGCAAAACCTGCAAGTTCCCAACTAGCGACTGAGAAGCGAAAATACAAAACTATTACTATTTTTCTGGAACATAAACACTTTTTGCGATTTTAGAGTTCACTTCCCTTAAAAGTCAATGTAATTGAAAACATGTAGAAAAGACATTTACATTTCGAAATTGACACTTTCAATCACACAGAAATAAAACAATACTTTAATATACAATTTTAACACAGAGGTGTGAAAGCCTTATCACAATATATACATATATATATGTATATATATATATATATATATATATATATATATATATATATATATATATATATATATATATATATATATAAAAATATATATATATATATATATATATATTTATATAATATATATATATATTTATATAATATATATATATATATATATATATGTATGTATATATATATATATATGTATATATGTATATATATATATATGTATATATATATATATATATATATATATATATATATATATATATATATATATATATATATATATGTATATATGTATATATGTATATATATATATATATATATATATATATATATTTATATATATATATATATATATTTATATATATGTATATATATTTATATATATGTATATATGTATATATATATATATATATATTTATATATATATATATATATATATATATATATATATATATATATATATATATATATATATATATATATTTATATATATGTATATATGTATATATATATATATATATATATATATATATATATATATATATATATATGTATATATATATATATATATATATATATATATATTTATATATATATATATATATATATCTATATATATATATATCTATATACATATATATATATATTGATGTATATATATATATATATATATATATATATATATATATATATATATATATATATATATATATATATATATATATATATATATATATATATATATATATATATATATATATATATATATAACCGTAGCTGAATATATATGGGAATAAATATCCGAATAAGTATCGCATAGTTGTGAGATTATGTATATTATGTATATACAGAAGCGAAGCTGCATATTGGACTATTTTTAAGATATCATATATCTTATCATATTTTATCATTTATCAACAATGGAATTATATATTTTTGTGGAATCGAAGACATATTTTTCGAGGATCGTTTCGTAAAATAGTGTTGGTTTTATATTTTGAGGATACGCCAAATTTTGGATTAAAATATTCTGCTTACTGAGTTGAGCCATGTACAAAATTTCAGCTCTCTAGAACGTAGGAAATATGTTAAAATACCAACATAGGAATTGAAGCAGACTATCGGACAGACAGCCATTGATCGTGACGAGTTGAAGACCCAGACCGTCCGACTCATCCTGGGACGTGAGCAGCTATTTGGATGGCCGGCGGCCGTGACGAGTGTAAAGTTTGATTACAAAAAATTTTAATTACTTGCATTTAACACTGCTACATTTTTCAACAATTGCAATATATATTTATCTAAACTTCACAGAAAACGAAACTGAAAAGAAAGCAACAATTCCTGGCAAATTAAATATTTATTTACATGAATATGTTTATTAAAACCTCTCAATACAAGGCATCCCAGGCGGGAGGGAAAATTTAGACTGTATTTGGAGTTTTGAGGGATATTTTTAGTTTTTTCTTTCGGAGAAACACAATTTTATACTAATTTGGATACGCTCTATAACTTTTACTTTTTACTGTTTCTACATAACATGGTAATCTACAGGCAAAATATTGGAATCGGATCGAAAATCGCAACTCGAATTTTCGACGGATCCACATGTTTCGAGCACTCTAGAATTCGTCAAAAATATTTTAGCGTGACGGCTGTGTGTGTGTATATCTCTATGTATGTGTGTGTATATCTGTGCAATGTATGTATCCACTCTAACTCAAAAACCAATGGCCCAAATTTCATAAAATTTGGTAGATAAGTCACATGTGAGTTACGCTGGTGCTGATTAGATATTGGTACGATTCAGGGAAAAAACATGCCTTTTTACGAGATAGCCCACAAAAATCACATCTATCCACTCTAGTTGACAAACTAATTGACCAAATTATACAAAATTTGATAGATTAGTCACTTGTGGGATAGATTTGATGGGTTATATTTTGGTACGATTCGAAAAAAAGAATTTGACTTAATTTGTGCAATGTCCCGCAAATCGAAAATATCCGATCTCGAATAAAATACTACGTATGTTCAAATGTATCAATTACATGTTTGTTTAATACGTAATTTTTGATGACATAAATGAAAAGACCAACCTCATTACTTTAAGATGAACGGTTCTCGAAATAATATTTTTTTTAATTTTGGAGACATTTTTTACTGTGGTGAAAAAAAAAACTATTTAATGAAATTTCGTAAAATTTAGTAATTACGTCCCTTTAGTGTTAATCTGATACTGATTGTAATATAGCATGATTTGGAAAAATTTAATTGACATTTTTTTCTTTTTGTAAAATCGCGGGAAAAGATCGTGAACATGTGACAACATTACTAAAATTGCTTAAATATATTAACTAAGTACTTGTTCTTTATGTAATTTTTGACAGCACCGCAAATACGATTGACTCCATGACTCTAGGATGAACCGTTCCAGAGATATTTTAGATTTTGGAAATTTGAAGAGCTGAAGACATTAAGTTGTCAAATGCATAAAGTGCATTAAGTTGTCAAATGAAACAAGCATACATTATAATTGCAAATCGTATATAATATCAGAAAAGTATTAATATTATTCTCTGTAATTAAACATAATGTAAGGCACCGTGAAATAAAAAATGAGAAAATGAATTTGAATTTGTAGTTAAAGTCATGTGTTGCCCACATTAGATTTTTTTTGCTATCCCTAAAAATGAGCGAGATAACCCCTTTCCCACAAAAAAGGTGTTAGCCCCATGAAAGTTGTCTCGTCGTGTCACACCATAGGGATTTCCCATGTAGTTGCATTAAAAAACAAGAAAGATCAATCAGGCTTAAAGCATTGATTATGAAACACTTTCCAACTTCAATGCAATTTTATTTAAACAAGTCTAAAATGCAATACATTCCTCGGTAATATTTTGAAACTTATCACAATACTGCATTAATTTATTATATTTGAAAACTTAAACCTTCATCGAAAAAAATGAACTTCATTCAAATGACGGCTTTGAAATATAAATTGCCTGGTTTAAACATCTCTAAAATGTTATACATTCCTCGGTAATAGTTTTAGAATTATCATAATACTACGATAATTTATTATATTTGAAAACTTCATCGAAAACAACTGAAATTAATTCAAATGACGTCATAGAAAAAATAACACGCCTGGATCTCTCTATAAAAACAGGATTTCATTCATAACTTTCTCCCATTAATTTCATTCATCACAATACTATAATAATTTATTTTATTAAAACATTTTATTTAAGACCATGGAGCTACAAAAAATTAAACTCTATGCTTGAAACTTCATCGAAAAAAATCGTCCTTCTCTTTATGAAATCAATTAATATTTCATTCATATCAGCCATGCGTTCATATCTCATTCATATCTCCATGGACTAAATTATTTTGTGTTAAAAAATACAGAAATTCTAATACAACTCATTCTATATATTTTGCTGTTTACATTTTACATAGGTCAAAAATAGGCTTAGTTGTAGGAATAATCAAATTTAGATGAGCATTTAAACTCAAATATATTGTCATTGCGTTGTTTCAGTATGTAGATGCACAGAATTTAAGCAAAAATAAAGTAGTTTTAGGACGAATACAACACTCAATATGAATGAAAAATAACTTTAAAAAATCACGATTTTGAAACAAGATGGATGCCATATATCATTTTAAAGTGGGTCATGTGATCGTTTCATATCATGGTCACGTGATCGTTTCGTATAAGAGGTGTAATTACTATTTTAATTTTTATTTAAAAAACTACTGAATATATTTCGCGGATTTTTTTTTTTATATTTTATGGAACAATTTGAATATTACCTAAAATTTTCGAAGCAATTTGTGAATTTTAAATCCGCTTAAAAAATGTTTGAAAAATTAGGTCCCAGAAGGCTCATTGTATTTCATTTTTTCGACCCGGGTTCAATCCAAAACTAATTGGGTAATATTATTCATTTATATTCCCATAGGTTCTACAGACCCCGTCTGCACAACATACTAAAATTTCATTTTGATTAAGTCATTTTTACGGCAGTTATCGTGCTAACGGACAGACAGACAGACAGAATGAACAAAGTCATAAACACTTTTCAACTTTGTTGTAAAGTGTTAAAAATAAAGTTAACTCTGAAAAGCTTTTTCATGGTAAGTTTCCCCTAATATGGACTTTTCTAGAGGCCCTATGCAATTTATTACTTTAAGCCTTATATTGGGGGCACGTGTTATATTACCAAATATTGTAAACCATGTATTTGTCTCCAATATGCCAGACAAGTAAACTCGTATACAGGGCTGCCCTGAAGAAAATTATTGAGAGTATGAGGTGCTGTATCATTTAAAGAGTATTGAAACTGCGGGGTTCCAAGGAGAAGAGCCCCTGGTGGGTGTGCGAAAGGGGGGCGCTGCCCCCCTTGAAAATTTTTGAATCACTTAGCCCATATAAATGTTATTTTAAGCCCATAAATCACCTTTTTCACAATATTAATAGCTTAATGCTTAATATATATTAATGATATATATATATATATATAATAGTTGTTTGAAAATCCAATGAACGAAAAGTAAGAAGATGCAACACGATAAACCTAACTTTCTAAAACACCCACAGAATAAAATATAAAACAGCAAATCATCAATCAAATGGATAAAAATGCAAAACACGAGTTATCATGTTACTGAAAATCAACAAAATTCAAAGATATGGAAAAGAGTAAAGAAAAACTTAAAAAATCAAGCTATATCGCTATACACGTGGAAAAAGAGCTAAGCCTAAATAAATGGAAATGTTCACTTCGTAAAATTCGTTCTCAAGTCCAAGTATTTCGACGAAGCAGACACAAAATATGTATGTTTCTGAAGAAATAGATAGATTATATCTATAAACTATTTCTACTTGGACGACATACATAAAGAAGGAATAAAAAAGAAAAAAATGAATACCTGGAAAATGCACAGCATATGTACAAACGAGTCGAAACCGGGAACTCTGATTGAAGAGACCAGTGTTGCCATTCTCAAAGAAAAATAAAAAACGATCTACTGTTGCCATTCATAAGAATTGAAAAACTGTAAAGCGAAATGGTAAGAAAAGCAATAATATACTAAAAGAGCTACTAAAAGGAGGGGCTAATAAAAGTAATGCTGAAGTGGAAGATGATGTAAAAAAAAGTATTAAAAATACAAGAGAATGGAGATGTCTGGCTAATGTAAGATACTATGAATAGAATTATAAGATACTATGAAAAGAATTATAAATATCCAGCTATTCTAAAATTTTTAACAATACCATTTACTAAATTAGAGGGATATTTATAAATATTGCTGGTAATTTTGAGATTATTTATATGCATAGCATGAAATTTTTAATCAGATAATCTATAAATTCTAAAAAGCTGATTAAGTATAATATTTCTAAACAATTGAATCGAGTTACAGGAATAAAATGGTAAGATTTTATTAATATTAAAATTATAATAGTCTTTCTTATCATATAAATTTGTAACAATTCTATTAGAAGGATCAATAAAAATATTTAAATCCAAAAAATTAACATTATTACTAATAGTAGCTTCATTAGGAATTAATTCCAAATTGTCTGGATAGAAATCTATATGTATGAGATAATTTCCTGTATGTACTAAGCAAAGCAGATCGTCAACATATGTGTAAAAAGTATAATCTATTGAATTAAAAGACTTTTCATAATGATAAAGGTATAAATTAGCTAACATACTGCTACTGCAGCCACCCTGTGGAACTCCTGAGACTTGTAAGTATGATTTATTTCCTTGAAAAATATAATTATTGAATTTATCTATTAATATATATATATATATATATATATGTTAATAGATTAACAGGTATGGAACATTTTGTAACTTGGAATGCTTTCTATTTCTTTTTCCTGCACTTACTTTTGTTTTCTTGTAAGTTTTCACTTACTCGCTTACTTTAATATTACCTACGTAGTTCTCATTCCTTCCTTAATACCCACTAATATTAGGAAAAGTTATTTCCATCATATGGCAACATCAGTTTACACTTTTATTAAAACATTAAGAAAAAAAAACATTTACAACATAGAGAAGATTGTTTAAGAAATTATAATTACTTCGCTGTCAATTCTTTTACACGTTCACGTTTTAGCTAATAACTAGTAGTTTTAGTAACCTAGTAACTAATATAAAATATTACTAGAAATAAATATTTGGGGCACGCAGCTTCGTTAGAAGGGGGAGGGAATCGAATTGATACCTTACACGGCTAAGGGCTTCCCAAATTTTTGACAGTAAAAAATAGAAATTCAATTAAATTGTGTTTCTTCTTCTTCGACACAGACTGTTCGACCTATTAGAAAGGTATAAAATATCTGTTTGGACGGCCGGCAAGCGCCACCCAATTTAGACTGGAACCCAGTGGAGGAGGCATCCACAGGGACCGTACCCTCCTTTTCTCTAACTCCAACCTCTCGGAAGGACTTACGGACCCACGTGTTTAACGTGATCGTATTTCGGGCAGTTTTGGCAGTGGAGGATATCGAATCCGGGCCGACCGAGTGCAATTCCCGCGCACTAACCACTGGGCTGTCGCTCCCCCATTTAAATAGTACTTGAAAAAACAAAGCCCCGTTTCTATTTTCAAACCCGCGCTGATTGGCATTTGACTGGTCGTCTTATCGTCTATTTAAGCCCAAGGTGGCAGTTGCCACTTTCCACAGTTTTTCATTCCTCTCCTGGTAGTGCGCAGGATATTATTTTGAGGCTTGGGAAGTTCAGGAGTTTTCCCTCATTTGTTTCCATTCAAGTTTGTAAATGACTAGCAAAAAAAAAAAAGTCTGGACTTTGTTGAAAGTTGCCCCAAAACCAGCAAATACAAAAATGTTCTTGAGAACTTGAAAGTACGCGGCGCGTACTCGGAATTTTTCGAAATTTCTTGAGAGTACGCGACGCATACAGCGCGTACCCTTTCTGGACAGCCCTGCTCGTAAATTTAATAGGAGCTCTAGTTCTACGCATTTCAATTGGTTTCAGAATTACTCGCTATTTGGATTCGCAAACGCCGAATTGAAAACTATTCATAGGCGTTTAAAATCAATTTTATATAATATATAATTTTGGAATATTACCGATATGTATAAACGGTATGCAAAAACTATTTTATTTTCAATTATTCTCTACCTTAAACTCATTTCTGGAATGGGGAGATAGAATAATGCGCTATCAATTTTAGTCTTAATTAAGTGCTGCCTGTATGTGGCTGCTGTCAAAACAATTTACTTGTCAAAAATTGACAAACTGTTTTGCAACAGTTTACCTTCTTCTTTTTTTATGATTTCAGATCGGCGAAGAATTCGTTTTATAATCTGAAACATATTCGAAGCTGTTTCAGATGATGTCACCAATAAATATTAGTAATTGAGTTTCAAACGCTTGCAATAAATCATAATTGGCAATAACTGTCTTATTAAAATCATTAAATTTAACATTTAATTCACTTAATTACTGGAACATAAATTTAGATATCCATTCAAAGTCCATTAATTGTTGTAATTGATCAATTTTTTCATCTTTTAACAAAATTATTTTTCGTTAGTTCGTCTACATGGCAGATTTTATTTTTGCTTGCAATCTGTTGCACGCACTAGCCTAGTATAGTAGTATGAAGTCTAATAATAAGGCACATTAAAATTATAGCGTTGTCTGAAAATAAGTCACAATAAAATTAAAGTAAGTGATTTGTTTGAAACTACACTGATACATTGTCTTTATACTGATACATTGTCTTAATATTACATAGCTCTTTCTGATTGATTAATATTCTTATTTTCCTTCACTCGCCCCCCCCCCCCACACACACACACCACCACCCTCACTAAAAAAAAGATATCGAACTTACCTAGTTTTCGATTATAAGACAAAGTTTTGATTTCTTTCCCCACCTAATGATTAGCTTTTTCTACACGTAATCCGTATATGGTTCAGAATTGTAATTATTTTACACATCCCGAAACATGAGTTAATAAATAGACATTTTTACACATATTTCAATTACACTTCGTATTTTTTTCTGAATTATAGGAAGTAAAATTTGTGCTGTTTCTTGTATCTTTCTACAGAACAATTTACTGACAGTCTTTACTGAGACTTTTAAAAAAAGAACAGTTTATGTGGTGAAGAATTTTCTACTAAAGAATTTGTATTCATGATATGATCTGTAAACTATATAAAGTTAAGTGTTAACGTTATTTAATAAAGTAAAGTGTTAACTTTATATAATAAAGTTAACACTTGATTAAATAAAGTTGGGAGTATGAACATAGAAAATAAATTATGGATTTATTTGCGGTATATTGTGTTTTGTGAAAGATGGGCATTTCTATTTACAGATATGTAATTCTGCAGGGGTTCTTGAGTTCATTTAACACAACTATCTTTTCAAATTCAAAACAGTGATTTAGAAATTATTTTTATTTTTCTGTGGTGTTACTCTACGTTATATTTTAGAATGATTGTATTAACCACAATTAAAATGGTCCTAAATCGTGTAGTCTTAAAAATTGCATTGTGTCGCTTTAAAACCCACCATTAAATCTTTAATGCAAGTTCCTGGAATAAAATATATTAACATAAAACAACACAATTAACTTTACCCATTTTAACTTTAAAATACATACTTATTAAGCACCTTATAATCATAATTAGATTACAAACAAGTATTCTATATGTGGCGTGGCATTACCTTGTTGGAAAATGGCACTAGAATGACGTGCCATGAAGGGTAACGCAAACGGCCTCAGGATTTCATCAATATATCTTTGAGCTGTTAAAGTAGCACGCAGGATGACTAAAGACGACCTGCTGTCATAAGAGATAGCACCCCACACCACCACACTAGGGGTAATGGCTGTGTCCCTGTTGAAAGCAAAGGCTGATTGGGAGCGCTGGCCCAGGCGCATCCACACATGTATCCGATGGTCATATGTTGAAGATTGAAGGGTGATTCATCGCTGAACACTATGCGATGCCAGTATGCAGGCAGCCTTGCGAGGTAGCCATGATGCTCGGCTATGACAACACTCCAAACGACTCTGTCGATCTTATGGAGTTATGGACAGACGTCTTGAAAGCCGCCGTGAGCCTATCCCCATCTCAGCCAAACGCCGTAAGATGGTGGAAGCTACCACGGTTGGTATGGAAGAGGCTGTAGCAAGTTGGATGGAGGACAATGATGCCTTTAGGCCAGTTCGAGTCTGTCGCACAATCATCCGATCTTGCCTCGCATCCGTGCATCTTGGCCTTCAGGAACCTTCATTCCGCCGATGAGTTAGTTTTTTACAGCAATCTTTGCTGCCAGCACTTTTGCACATCAGTGTCCGTTCTGTGCAGGTCGGCGGCCTATTGCTCGGTGTCGTACGGCGTGCACGACATTTTGTAATTTCAATTACGGATGACAACCAAAATAATGAACTATCTAAATGCTGCAGAGGGAGTCTATGAAAACACAGGCATACATAAACAGTGGTCATCCCCGTCGGCATCAACAACGAATGGTAGATGTGGCAGGAAACAATGGGGGAAAGAAAAAAGCGCCCCAAAGCCGTATTCCAAAAAGTTCAGTCGACTTCAAATTTTCGAACGAGCAGACATCATGTTTCTTGGTTTTTGTGAAAAAAGGTATATCGAACGTAAGCGTTAAAATGGAAGCTTATTGCAGTTATGAGATGTGCAACAGTTTCGTACATCATCGACATTGCACGAATACGTACTTAACACAAAGAGTAGCGGTAAAGCAACTTTCAATTTGTCACTAATTAGCACGGAAGGCACACTTTTAACGATTATTCAAATAATGAACAATCAGTTCGTAAGAGTAGATTCATTTAACGAGTTCTTAGATATTGAATTAAAAGAACTATTTTGAGTATCGATTGCTTAAGAGAAACTGTTTTAAAAATATATGTCAATTTTAATATGTGTGTAAATATGTATTAATGAAATATTGTCAGTGTTATATGTCTTTTAATAATAGATTTAATAATAGTATCATTACTCAAGATACAATGGATATCTATAACTTAAAACATTAAAATAAATTGATCCATTAAGTCAAGTGTATTTATTTATATTTTGTGTGTTCGTCTCTCCAGTTTGAGAACCTGGGGCTTACATGCTCCACCCCTAGCGACGGCATCATAGGCAAGTCCTATAGTGGTAATTTTGATAAGGACAATTTTACCTTATGACACTCGGCATGACCAGGCAGCTTCACGCATCCCGACTATATGACCACGTTCGAAAACGTCGAATTGCTTATAAGGTATTCGTCGACATTGTAACGGCATTATTGGGGTTGTATCTTAATGGAACTGCAATGCCGATGACGAGCAAAGATAAACCGTCCATATTTTTAACCTGTTTTATAGGATGCTAGTTGCTCAGTCGAAACGTGCACTATGACCGAAGTTAACACTTATTCGTCTTGTAAATTTAATCATTTGTATACTTGTTATAAAGGAATTTGCATGCGAAATTTCGAGATGATCGCATTATGTTTTTAGAAGAGCTTCGCTGTTTTTGCAAAAGAGTGCATTATATGGGTGTAATTATTATTTTAATTTTTATTTAGAAAACTATCTAACATATTTTGCT
Organism: Amaurobius ferox; assembly: GCA_951213105.1. Lineage (NCBI taxonomy): Eukaryota > Metazoa > Arthropoda > Arachnida > Araneae > Amaurobiidae > Amaurobius > Amaurobius ferox. The sequence continues at coordinate 47,643,672 of OX578153.1, read as the reverse complement.
GATATTTATTTTATATATTTTACGGGATAATTTGAATATTTTCTAAAACTGTTGCAGTAATTTGTGAATTTTAACTTTGCTTAACATTTTTTTTTGAAAAATTAGGGCCCATAGGGTTCAATGTATTTCATTATTTCAACCTGTGTTCAATCCAAAACTAATTGGGTGATATTATTCATTTGCATTCGTATATGTCCTTCACCGTCTTACCAACATACTAAAATTTCATTTTGATAAAGTCATTTTTACGGCAGTTCTTGTGCGAAAGGTCAGACAGACAGACAGAATGAACAAAGTCATGAACACGTTTCAACCATGTCTCAAAGTGTTAATAACAAAATAGGTACATCGTATAAATATCAGTGAATAGGTAATTCGTATAAATATCAGTGAATAGGTAATTCGTATAAATATCAGTGAATGCAAAGGAAAAAATCTGATGTGGGCAACACATGACTTTCCTTATATAATGCAATGAATTTACTACTTTTACAGTAAAAAAATAGGTTTTTCGTATAGCAGATACTTATATTCTTTCCAAGGTATTGAAATTTCGACAATTAGTCGTCATTTTCATTGATTTAGCGTCATTTTAATCCATTTGGCGAGATTTTCGTTAATTTGACATCATTTCAAAAAGTCGCCAAGATGGCGACATTCCGCCAAATTCGTCGCCAAAATCTCGCCAAGCTTTACTGACGGAGAAATAAGTTATTCTTATAACAGATAAATGACTATTGGCGTTCAAATACAAAAGTATTACTCGAAGTATCTTTTCTCATGAATGGAACGAGCTAGATCCACGAGAATGATGTCACCCAATTATTGCATGGTATTACATATGAAAAGTGAACATGTTTCTCAATAGGAAATATATTTTTTTTTTATTTTATATGACTTTTTGATAATTTTTTTGAAAAATGTGAAATGTCTCGAGAACGGCGCATGTTAGCGTTTTAAATTTTATGTTAATCGTTTTCTAATGAAAAATTACATAAAAAATGTATATTTACGTAACTATATTAGCGGTTTTGATTTTTTGACGATTTTTTCAAAATTTCACTCGAAAATTTAGGGGGGTTCTGCACATTCGATTACGTTTAAAAACAACAGGCTTCCAGTATTTATGGATTGTGATTTTTGTACCAAATTTTGTTCCAATCGGTCCATTCGTTCGTCAGTTATCGTCTCCACAGGCCCACTGACACACACACACACACATACTTTCACACACACGCACACACACACACACACACACAGACATCACTTCAAAAATGTTTAATTCGTGATCAGGGATGCTAATTATGGGTACTTTATCCAACATAAAGTTTATCTTATTATGTTCATCACACTTTCATGTTGTCATCCATATACAATATATTCTTATTTTTCATTCCTAATAATCTATTAAAAACGTATTGGAGTCGAGAATTAGAACTGTGTTTATGCGTATTTATACGCTGTGGGACTAAATGAAATCTAATAAACAATTTTATAACGATGTCTGTTTGTATGTCTGTCAATCTGCTTGTCAATCTGCTTGCTTACGTTTAAGTTGTTACAGCTTGTAATTAGAGCTGCAATTTTTTCTGTATTTAATACACTAATAGTTAGCTTTGACCACGAATTATTAGATTATTTTTGAACAGAAAGGAAAATGAACAAACTTTATTGCATGGGGGGTAGTTTCGTCATCTTACCCTCACTGGTGGGTAAGATGACTTTTAAGGTGGGGTAAGATGACTAACAAATAACTTGTACAAAAATGGAAGTTAATTTAGTGGGGTTTTTTCAGGTATTTTAGGTCATACAAAAATCAGATATGTAACGCTTAATCTTCTTCTTTTGGATCGATATCAGAGCATTGGGCATGTACCCATTCTCTGCAGAAAGAGCACTGAAACCATAGTTCATCTTTACCATACTCAGAACAAATAATGCATTCTCTCTCTTATTTAGAGACAGACTATCGTCACTTTCTTGATAATCAATGTGAATTGATGGGTCGGATGATGTTTCATCTAGATCTTTTTTGAAAGCCTTTTTATATTTCTTGCTCAATGAAAATTGAAGTTTAAAGACTGATTTTCTTCACTTATTAATATCTGCCTTACTTTTTGCATTTTCTCTTTTCTGCTTCTCTCTTATTTTCCTTTTCTCTTTTTCTATCTCCAAAACTTTTTTAACATGAGAACTTGTAATATGGAAAGAAGGCAATTTTTTTCTTTGTTTCCATTGTTGTGGAATTGGATGTGACAGGGGTGGCAAACTTGACGTTCTCTGTGTTTCTTCAGCAGCAGCAGGAGTGGATGACGTTCCAACTATGGGAGACGGTGACATTGGTGTGGTGGAAATAACTTGTGAATTTGCAGGGGGCAGAGGAGGTAAACTTGATGTCGTCTGCATTTCTTCAGCAGGAATGGATGATGTTCAAACTATAGGAGCATTCGTTGAAACCCCACTTCGAACTTGCCTCATCGTCTCCTTAATAACATTTTTATACCAATTTTGTCGGTTAGTCTTTCTGTTGTACGGTTTTACCATCTATGGAAAGAAAAAAGTATTTATAATTTGTCTATTAGCTTACTCATTTTGAATTTTTTTTTCTAAATTTCGGGTAAGATGACGAATTCGACATCTTGTCCGCACTGTGTGTTCGTCATCTTACCCGAAAGAGATATCCATCTTCGTCAGATGACTTCAAATAAAAGCATCAATAAATTTATCAAAAATATGATATTTTACCATGATTCATCAAGAATTTAAACATGTAAAGTGATTTAATTTCCAGAACATTATTTTTAATGCTTGTTTAAAACCTATTTTAAATACGTGAAAAATTATAACAAAACGTATCTGTAGTTTCTTTGTTCCGTGTCATCCCAACAATGCGGTTGATTCTTCTTACATTCACGATGAACTCTTTGGGGGATATTCTGAAGCTCTTACTTGTTGATGAGTGCTTCCATGTGTAGGGTTTAAGAGAAACCTCGATTTCGTCAACTTATCCGAATCTCTCCTATCCATTATAGCTCAAAAACTATCTCACGACATTTCACAAAATTTGGTACTTAAAGTCACTTGTAGGTTATTTTGGCGTTTATTAAATTTTAGTACACTTTCAAAATATAGAACAGGCTATTATTTTACCGAAATATCTGACAAAAATTTCCAAAATCTGAGAAAAAATATATATTAAAAATAACCTTATATCATATGTTGAATGACAAAGTGAATAAGACTAACTTCCTCATCCTCGAATAAACCGTTTTCAAAAAGTTTCATAAGATAAAAATTTTAACGAGTTGGTAACATATTTGAAATCATTGAGTTGCTTGACAACCAAAATAATGAACTATCTAAATGCTGCAGAGGGAGTCTATGAAAACACAGGCATACATAAACAGTGGTCATCCCCGTCGGCATCAACAACGAATGGTAGATGTGGCAGGAAACAATGGGGGAAAGAAAAAAGCGCCCCAAAGCCGTATTCCAAAAAGTTCAGTCGACTTCAAATTTTCGAACGAGCAGACATCATGTTTCTTGGTTTTTGTGAAAAAAGGTATATCGACTGTGGGACTAAATGAAATCTAATAAACAATTTTATAACGATGTCTGTTTGTATGTCTGTCAATCTGCTTGTCAATCTGCTTGCTTACGTTTAAGTTGTTACAGCTTGTAATTAGAGCTGCAATTTTTTCTGTATTTAATACACTAATAGTTAGCTTTGACCACGAATTATTAGATTATTTTTGAACAGAAAGGAAAATGAACAAACTTTATTGCATGGGGGGTAGTTTCGTCATCTTACCCTCACTGGTGGGTAAGATGACTTTTAAGGTGGGGTAAGATGACTAACAAATAACTTGTACAAAAATGGAAGTTAATTTAGTGGGGTTTTTTCAGGTATTTTAGGTCATACAAAAATCAGATATGTAACGCTTAATCTTCTTCTTTTGGATCGATATCAGAGCATTGGGCATGTACCCATTCTCTGCAGAAAGAGCACTGAAACCATAGTTCATCTTTACCATACTCAGAACAAATAATGCATTCTCTCTCTTATTTAGAGACAGACTATCGTCACTTTCTTGATAATCAATGTGAATTGATGGGTCGGATGATGTTTCATCTAGATCTTTTTTGAAAGCCTTTTTATATTTCTTGCTCAATGAAAATTGAAGTTTAAAGACTGATTTTCTTCACTTATTAATATCTGCCTTACTTTTTGCATTTTCTCTTTTCTGCTTCTCTCTTATTTTCCTTTTCTCTTTTTCTATCTCCAAAACTTTTTTAACATGAGAACTTGTAATATGGAAAGAAGGCAATTTTTTTCTTTGTTTCCATTGTTGTGGAATTGGATGTGACAGGGGTGGCAAACTTGACGTTCTCTGTGTTTCTTCAGCAGCAGCAGGAGTGGATGACGTTCCAACTATGGGAGACGGTGACATTGGTGTGGTGGAAATAACTTGTGAATTTGCAGGGGGCAGAGGAGGTAAACTTGATGTCGTCTGCATTTCTTCAGCAGGAATGGATGATGTTCAAACTATAGGAGCATTCGTTGAAACCCCACTTCGAACTTGCCTCATCGTCTCCTTAATAACATTTTTATACCAATTTTGTCGGTTAGTCTTTCTGTTGTACGGTTTTACCATCTATGGAAAGAAAAAAGTATTTATAATTTGTCTATTAGCTTACTCATTTTGAATTTTTTTTTCTAAATTTCGGGTAAGATGACGAATTCGACATCTTGTCCGCACTGTGTGTTCGTCATCTTACCCGAAAGAGATATCCATCTTCGTCAGATGACTTCAAATAAAAGCATCAATAAATTTATCAAAAATATGATATTTTACCATGATTCATCAAGAATTTAAACATGTAAAGTGATTTAATTTCCAGAACATTATTTTTAATGCTTGTTTAAAACCTATTTTAAATACGTGAAAAATTATAACAAAACGTATCTGTAGTTTCTTTGTTCCGTGTCATCCCAACAATGCGGTTGATTCTTCTTACATTCACGATGAACTCTTTGGGGGATATTCTGAAGCTCTTACTTGTTGATGAGTGCTTCCATGTGTAGGGTTTAAGAGAAACCTCGATTTCGTCAACTTATCCGAATCTCTCCTATCCATTATAGCTCAAAAACTATCTCACGACATTTCACAAAATTTGGTACTTAAAGTCACTTGTAGGTTATTTTGGCGTTTATTAAATTTTAGTACACTTTCAAAATATAGAACAGGCTATTATTTTACCGAAATATCTGACAAAAATTTCCAAAATCTGAGAAAAAATATATATTAAAAATAACCTTATATCATATGTTGAATGACAAAGTGAATAAGACTAACTTCCTCATCCTCGAATAAACCGTTTTCAAAAAGTTTCATAAGATAAAAATTTTAACGAGTTGGTAACATATTTGAAATCATTGAGTTGCTACATTCAAAAGAAAATATTTTTTAACACGAAGTTGAATATAACTTCAAATAAGTATTATATGTTATTTTGTGGGATAAAATTTAAATTAATGGATTACGGAATATATAAAAATATATATATGATTCTGTAGAGAATATCACGTGTTGCCCACATAAGGTTTTTACTTTCCCTACATATATAGCATAATATGTATACATAGTATAATATATATACATGGTATAATATATATGCATAGTATAGTGCTTAGGGAAATTTTAGTATAATGCGTTGTAACGTGGTCGAATATTGGAATTCCGAGTTTTAAAGGAATGAACAAGTTTTTACCATCTCTGATCTCAAATCGAACATTTTACAGGTCATGTCAGTGTGTGTGTATGTGTCCGTGAGTCTATGGAGACGATATCTCACGAACGAAATTTGGTACAAAAAGTACAATCAATTAATACTTAAGACCTATTCATGAAGTGATGTATGCCTTTGTGAGTGTGTGTGTGTATACTAGTGTCTATGTGTTTGTTTATGTTAGTGCCGATAGAAACATTGCACGTGCTACAGCAGTTGCAATGTTTCTGTCGATGATTTCCCCAAACACTAACATATTATGATATTCGCACATTGATCATCAAACGCCATTTTCGTTTTCGACGAACGCTAAAGACTGTATTTCACTGCCACGCATTGTCTTGAAAAAGTCTGCAGCAGGTGTAATGTTTTTCTCCATTTCACATCTGGCGTAACATGTGCCTTTACGCCACGGTAAAATAGTTCCCCTCTCCTCCAATCAGGGTTGGAGATATCTGCACAGCCTCCGAACTTTTTATCCTACCTTGTATCTTAGTGTGTATGTATATTAGTGTGTGTATTTTTGTGTATGTTTTTTGATCACGAATAGATGGAGTATTACAAGCGGAATTTGATATGATTATTTCAGTCAGTGGAACTCCAGAACTCTACTGATTTTAAATTCGAACGAGATTTAGAAATACCCTTCAGTTTTTAAATGAAATTTAAAAACTCCCTTAAGAATCAGGACCTTCAATATCGAATGTCAATAATCATTTTAGACGCAATTTTTATTAGAAAACGAATGACATATATTTTAGAACGCTAGTAACCACATTAGCATAAACCGTTCTTGACGTATTACACATTTAAAAATATATTTGCAAATTTCATCAACAATTTCCTTTTCCAAATGCATTATTCGACAAATATGTTAGCATAATTCTCTTGGTACTGTTGGTTCTAGTCTGGAGATAAGTTCATAATTGTAATATTTTTTTTTTTTTTACTTCTGTCCCAAATAGTCGACAATAGTTTACGGGGTTTTTATTAAATTTCAAATGCATTTTAATGAAATAATATATATTAATTAAATTATAATTACATTTCAGTGATTTTAAGGGATATTAATTAAATTTAAATTGCATTCTGTTCAATATTTCGGAAGTAAGTATGAATAAATCAGTTTGTTTGGATTCATAATTCACCAAAAGTTCCCAATTTCAATTTGCGTGGTATTAAATCAATACCAAACACTTTACGCTCTGAATCTTCCAGACGATTATTTTGTTCTTATAGAAGTAGTCATTGCATTATATAAGGAATGTCTTGTGTTTTTCATATCAGACATTTTGTTATCCCTGTAATGCCTCGTAATGATAGGAAAAGAACTAGAATTGTGTCAAAAGTCCCAACTCGAGTTTTTGATGGAACTACACATTTTGGGACCTCTAGAACACGAAAAAACTATATTTTGCGTGATGTCTGTGTGTGTGTCTGTCTGTATGTGCAAATTTTATATCCACTCTAACTGAAAAAAGTAATTGATTAATTATAGGTAATTCATTTGTGGATGACTCTGGTACTGATTAGATTTTGGTACGATTCGGGATAAAAGAATCCGCCGATTTTTTGTGAAATGGCCCGCAAAAATTGTCTGATCCACTCCAGCTAAAACAAAATAGCGTAAAAATCTAATATAAAAGACTACGCATGCTCAAATGTATCAATAAATAATTGTTTTATACGTAGGTCTTGACGATTAAAATAATAAGACCAACTTTATTACTCTAGGACTAACCGTTCTCAAGATATTTTAGTTTTTTTGCAATTTTGCTACGCCAATTTTAAAAATGAGTCCAGTTACCGAATGAAAACGAAAATTGAATTAAAAGTGCAAATTTAGTGTAATTTAAAATTATTATGGCTGTTATTTTGGGCAGTTAAAATCAAGTTTAATGAATTATTGAAGAAATAAAGAAAACATGAATTTACGTCTGCAGGGAAAGTCATGAGCTGCTCACATCAGATTTCTTACTTCGCTTTGTTAGGTCCCGAATTTAACTTTATTTTCTGAAGTCAATTCGAAACTTACTTTATTTTTAACGTTTAGAAAATTTTGTAGTCCCCTGTATTAAAGTTACTAACGTGAAACAAAATATAACTAACGAGCTCCTTGCAAGGCGTTTCAAGAAATATTTAAAGAAGACAACAGCGTTGTTTTGGCGTTGACTACCGAAATTTTGAGACTGTTGGGTGAATATATATTTCAGCCTCATTATATGAAATCATTGAATTTGAATACAAAATGTCTTTTTTGGAATTCCTTCTGGTATATATTACTTTCCGTGCAATACTTGGGAATGTAAAGGGAAAGACTAGAATCTTATCGAAAATCGCAATGCATGTTTACAATAAATCTTCACGTTTTGGGACCTCTAGAAAACAAAATAAAAAATCTGATGTGGGCAGCACATGACTTTCCTTATACATTGCAATGAATTTACTACTTTTACAGTAGAAAAAATAGATCATTTTTACAATAGATATTTATATTATTCACAAGATATTAAATTTTCGTCAATTAGTTGTTATTTTCTTTTATTTAGCGTCATTTTTATCCATTTGGCGAGTTTTTCGTTAATTTAGCAACATTTGAAAAGTCGCCAAGATGCCGGCATTCCACCAAATTCGCCGTCAAAATCTAGCCAAGCGTTATGGACGGAAAAATAAGTTATTCTTACAGCTGTTAAATGACTATTGGCGTTCAAATACAAAATTATTACCCAAAGTATCCTTTTCATGAATGGAACAAGCAAGATCCTCGAGAATGATGCCACCTAATTTATCGCATGGTATTACATATAAAAAGTGAACATATTTCTCGATAGGAATTTTGTTTTTTATTTTATCTGACTTTTTGATAATTTTTTTGAAAAAGGTGCAATATCTCGAGAACGGTTCACGTTAGCGTTCTAAAATTTATGTCAATTGTTTTCTAATGAAAAATCACAAGAGATATGACTATTTCCGAAACTTTATTAGAGGTTTTGATTTTTTGACAATATTTTCAAAATTTCACTCGAAAATTTAGGGGGGTTCTGAACATTCTATTTCGTATAAAAACAATCGACTTCTATTGTTTACAGATTGTAATTTTTGTACCAAATTTTGTTCGAATCAGTCCATTCGTTCGTCAGTTATCGTCTCCATATGCTCACTGACACACACACACACACACACACACACACACACACACACACACACATACTTCCACACACACACAGATATCACTTCAAAATGTTCGATTCGTGATCAGGGTTGGTTGAAACGTGCTCTCCTGTAGAAAATTCGAATTCGAATTTTCGACACAGTCACAATTCTTTCCTAATACATTATATATATAATGAAAGTATAAATTATTTTAGGGCGACGTGTGTATGTGTGTGTATCTGTCTGTACAATGCATGTATCCACTCTAACTTAAAAACTAACAGAACACATTTCATAGAACTTAATAGATAAGTCACTTGTAGGTGATCCTGGTACTTATTAGATTTTGGTACGATACGGGATAAAACAACCTGCCCTTTTTAGCCAAATGGGCCACAAAAACAGTTTGTATCTCCTCTAGCTAAAAAATTAAATAATCAAATTTCACACCATTTTGTGCATGAGTCAGTTGTAGGTTAGTCTGCTGCTGATTAGATTTTAACACGATTCGGGTAAACAGAACTTGCTTTTTTTGAGAAATGGTCAGAAAATGGAGGTAAAATCTGACATACGGCTACGTATGCTCACATATATTGATTAAATGTTTGTTTTATACGTAATTTTTGAGGATTAAAATAATAAGACCAACTTCGTAACCCAGGGACTAACCGTTTTCGAGATTTTTATTTTTTTTTGTATTTTCGCTACGCCAATTTTGAAAATAGTCCAGCTACCAAAACGTCCCATTACCAAATGAAACGAAAATTGAATTAAACGTGCAAATTCAGTGTAATTTAAAATGATTATACGTGTTAGTATGTGCAATTAAATTTAATTTAATGAAATATTGAAGAAATAAAGAGAAGGTGATTATGAGTCTGTAGGGAAAATCATGGGCTGTCCACATCAGATTATTTTGTTTTATAAATTTATCTAGATACATTTCTGATTGCAAGTGATCAATAAACTTCTGCACGCTCTTCAAACAATGTATAAAACATCCCTTTTGCATTTAAGAAGTAATTTATAGCATTATTGACAACAGGCATATAAATGATACATTTTAAGATGATTTTTAATCTCTCTGAGATTCTAGATACGAAAAATTTGATGTGGGCAGCACATGACTTTCCTTATATAATGAAATGAATTTACTACTTAAAAAAAAATAGATTATATTTATAGTGTGACAATATTTTCACATATTTTGATACATAACCCTGGGAAAAAAGGGAATGGTGTAAATATATTGAAATGTATACTATGTTTTGTGATTTATGTTTATAGCTAGGCCTTTGCACAGACGGAATTGGGATTTTTTTGGCGCCGTTGGGTTGTGTGCGCACTGACATGGATTGTAAATATTCAGAGATTTAATTGCAGCAAAATGTCAAAGTTGAGCTACAAATCTTTGAAAATATATAGCCCTGTCAGGTGTGGCTCGGGTCGGGGTACCTCCTTTGGACCACCCGGTGGTCGAGCATGCCCTCTGGTTCTTGTATTTTAGTGGAACGCATAAAAAATTAGCGTCGCTTCAAAGACCAATGGTGAAGCATTTTTTGGACCTCCTCTTTTTTATAGCGTTTGGGAACAGCGAATGAGAGTTGGGGGGATTTCCTCCCTGTTTTGTGTCGTTCCCCTTGTTTGTAAAGTTTGAAAGTTTTTGGAAATGTAAAATATAGTCAGTTGCTTTTCTGAGCTCGAGTAGAGAGCACTCCAAGTGCGGGGCACTTGTATTTCGGTGAAGTCTGATCCTGCATGCATTTGATGATGCATCTCTGACCCGGCGTCCGCGGTTCGTGTCTCGGGCGGCAAATGTCTTTGCCGAGGAGCCGACGTAGTGAGTCCGGTATAGAAGGCGACTCGTAGCCAAGACGAGCCGAGCCTAACTCAGCGCGAGGGCGCATTTTCTTAGGGCAGTTCGACCAGAAAATGGAAGAAGGTCGTCATGTTTTATTTGGTTGCAGTACACACAGCTTTACCACCAAAACGGCGCGGTGTAGGACCTTTGCTCCTTTAGCTGCATTTAAGCCGTGGTTACGTAAATACTGTGTGCACGGAATATTTGCGGAGCATCAATCCAGGGCTCCTAAGCAGCAGCCAATCTCTACAAATAAAGTATCTGATCTCTTCTCGTTAGGTAAAACCTGTACGCATGCTCACTCAAGAGCCGCTGGGGAAAAAGCCTAAGTTAAGAGGAGGAGAAGGAAAGTGAACAGTATGCCCATCGTCATTTGTTTTTGTTAGTTGCAGTGCAACACAGCTATACCACTAAAACGGCGCGGTGTAGGACCGTGCTCCTTTAGCTGCATTAAGCCGTGGTAACTGTAACACTGCGTGTATGGAGTGTTTGAGGAACATCAATCCCGGGATCCTAAGCAGCAGAAAAACCTCTACGAAAACGTATATATTTGGCAAAACCTGTACGCATGCTCACTCAAGAGCCGCTGGGACTTAAACCATCGTTTAAGAGGAGGAGAAGGAAAGTGGACAGTGTGCCCATCTCCAAAATAATACTTGGCAAAAATTTTCGTCACCTGATGATACGCACCGTGTTTTTCGCAAACTGGTAGTGTTTTCCATGAACATTTCAGAATCAATGACCTAAACATTCAATTAGTTGTGCCACCCCTTCCTACGTGCAGAGGTCAGCTACAGCACTCAGTGAGAGTCCTATGTATGAAGGTATGGAAATTATATGTTGATTTTAAAATGTGTACATGAATGTTTAAGTAACTGATGTAATCCAATAGTGTAAGGGCAAGGTTATGCTAAATGGGAGTTTTCTGCAAAATTGAATATATATATTGTGTTCTTAACAAAAAGTAATTAATTACAAGTTTGGGTTTTAAAAATATGCAAATTCATGCAAAATAAACTGTGCACCCCGAGGTCAAGTTTAGGTAATTTGGGAGCTCTTTTGTAATTGTGTATTTTGTATATTAATGTTTAAAATTGAGATTTCATGTGTTCTATAAATAAATTGTAGTTGGCCACAAAAATGGGAGTGATTATGTTGTTGTAGTAAACGCAATGTACTTTGGTCCAATCGGACCCCACTATACGTTAACGCGGTTGAGCCTGGTGGAACTATTTGGTGAGTATCTTTAATGTATTTATGTGTTTAAGTTTTAGTGTATTTATGTGTAAAATTTCACCTCCTCACCACATATAGTAGTTATTTATATTCTTTCCAAGATATTGAAGTTTCGTCAATGAGTCGTCATGTTCCATGTCGTCGTCATCAATGAGTCGTCATTGATTTAACGTCATTTTTATCCATTTCGCGAGATTTTCGTTAATTTAGCAACATTTGAAAAAGTCGCCAAGTTGGCGACTTTCCACCAAATTCGTCGCCAAAATCTCGTCAAGCGTTATGGATGAAGAAATAAGTTATTCTTACAGAAGATAAATGACTATTGGCTTTCAAATACAAAAGTATTACTCAAAGTATATTTTTTCATGAATGGAACGAGCTAGATCCACGAGAATGATATCTCCCAATTTATCGCATGGTATTACATATGAAAAGTGAACATGTTTCTCAATAGGAAATACTTATTTTTTATTTTATATGACTTTTTGATAATGTTTTTGAAAAATGTGCAATATCTCGAGAACGGTTCATGTTAGCGTTCTAAAATTTATGTCAATAGTTTCTAATGAAACATTACATAAGAAATGTCTATTTGCGTAACTTTATTAGCGGTTTTGATTTTTTGACAATTTTTTTTTGAAAATTTAGGGGGGTTCAGAACATTCGGTTACGCATAAAAAGAATAAGCTTCCAGTGTTTATGGATTGTGATTTTTGTACCAAATTTCGTTCGAATCGGTTCATTCATTCGTCAGTTATCGTCTCCACAGGCTCACTGACACACACACACACACACACACATACACACACACACACACACATACTTTCACACACACGCACACACACAGACATCACTTTAAAAATGTTTGATTCGTGATCAGGGATGCGTGAAACGTGCTCTCCCGTCGAAAACTCGAATTCGAATTTTCGAACCCGTCACAATATTTTCCTTATACATTATGTATATAAGGAAAGTAATAAAATTTTGTATTTTAGGATAAATTTTGTAATAACAAAATAAATCACATGTTCTGAGTACTTTGGCATCATGAATTGTTCGGGTATGAATAAGATTTTGTGTGGGGGGGAGGGGGGGATAACTAATTAGATTGCTAGAGATATTTTTCACATAGAGAACTTTTGGATAGATGGACCATAATTATATTTTAACTTTGGATTTTTTTAAAAATATATTCTATGGAATACTAAACGTACGGTTGCGATACTTTATTACTTTCCTTGCAATACATTGTAATGTATACGGAAAGTATTCGAATCGTGCTGAAAATTGCAACTCGAGTTTTAGACGGATCTATACGTTTCGTAACCTCTAGCATACAGAAACTATATTTAGAATGTCGTCTCTCTCTCTCTCTCTCTCTCTGTGTGTGTATGTATCCGTCTGTCTGTGTAAATTTTGTATCCACTCTAATTGAAAGACTAATTGGCCGAATTTTATAAAACTTTGTAGGTCACAAAATTTTATGAAATTTCTTTTTGTAGATTTTGTCTGGTGCTGATTCGATTTTGATACAATTCGGGATAAAAGAACCTTCCTGTTTTTGCGAAATGGCCAGCAAAGATATATATATATGAGAAAAGTTCTACAAATGAAATATCAAAAGGGGGGAAAAGTCAACAGGTAAATTCGAAAAGGCCTATGGGGATTGCGACCCCTAGTTCCCAGTTAAAGTCGACTTTCACTCCTTAGGAAGCACTCCCGGAGCCGGAAAATACCTGAGGGCAATCTCCGTACAAACGTCAAAGCAAAAGGCGCACACAACAGTATGAAGAAGGAACAGAAGGACACCATTACAAAGTAGCAAAAGTAAGAATATACATGTAAAGTCGGAAACCGAATCGACAAGACACCCAAGAAAAACAAAACTTCAACAAAATTCCTTAAAATACTATATAGAGTATATATATATATATATATATATATATATATATATATTAGAATATTGTCCGGATATAAATTGACTATTATTCTACTAAAGAGATTTTTCTTAGAAGTTCATGAGTGGGCTGCACAAAATCAGATGCCGGAGAGCTGCGGTCTGCGAGCCACTGTAATGGCGCCGGATAAGAAAGACCGTGACCTCTTAATTTAGAATTTAGCCACACCAGCACCAGCACCACTACAAAAGCCATGATCAAAAAATTGCCGCAAAATAACCCACAGGTCCACACACTCCTGTCCGGAGAAGTAAATCTCCGAGATGACCTACAGCCCAGAAGAACCTAAAAACATTTAAAATCAAAACCTTACCTTTAAGGAACGTCTTCTTCACAAATAATAAAAAGCATTAAAATACACAAATTAATAAGCAGAATTTAGAAGTTAAAGTGAATTTTCATTTATTCAAGATGTTAAATTCTCATATGTATTCAAATATAACAGCTGAATCTCTCAGCACACCACTGGACACATGCGCAGGTTTTATCAGAGCGCCACTGGCTTTAGAGCCTCCAAAATTTAACAAAAAAACTGTTGATATATAATATGTATGAAGGCTTTATATAAATTTAGCGACTGGCAAATTTATTCCATGCTGAATATATGCCCGGTGACACATTATCAGGGTATATGTGTTATCGAAATACAGTTACCCTAATCTTTATATTGAAGCAAGTGATGAGCAGTGTTTATAAGCCTTGTACAATTGTCCATGATAAAGCTGTGACAAACATAAAAAATGTAAATTCTTTTGTAATAAATGACACGATCTATAATAGATCATCTTTTTTTAACGACTTTTATCAACACTACCACCATATGAAGAACTTCAAGTTCAAGAAATGCAATTCTAAGCGATGTAAGCTTTGTCCCGTAGCCAATCCACACCAAATTTCTACAAAAAAGGACAATATAAAAATCTTTTGCAAAACTTTTAATGTGGTATATTGCATATCATGCCTTGCCTGTCAGGCGAAATATATAGGACAGACGCAGAATTCCCTGAATATCCGTATAAATCTGCACCGAAGTCAAGTGGGCAAAATCCAACAGCTATCCACCAATAATAACTTAGAAGTACGACATTTTCAAGTACACCCCTTCAGCAATATTATGGTAACTATTATTGATATAGTACCAGACCTTTCTGAACGCTTGTGGTGGGAAAACACCCATATAAAGCAATATAATTCTGCATATCCATATGGTCTGAATACTTTATTATTCAAGGAAAATTGCAATAAAGAAAGATGCAGGAATAGTAAAGCATACCCTCTCTTAGAAAATTCAATACCTAAGAAAACTTATAGACACCAAAGAGGAAATAAAAAGCAACAATTTAATTATATCAAAACAGAAGAAAAAATCTCAGACTTCATAAAGACAGAAATAACGGTGAAATTCGGATGGATCAAGAATATAGCCAACAGTATCAAAATCAAATACTTACAACGTATATGGAATTTTATTATAAATTTCAATTTAAGTGAAAATAACTGCAATACAGAAGATACAAACACTAATATAGACATCATTCTGGATTTAATTAAACTCAGAGCCGCAAAATATAATGTAGCACTTGAACCAAAATATCAAATTAACAAATCAAAAGAATTTTTTATCACAACATTTAAGAATAAAATGTTCGAAAATATTCCATTCAACCAAATATTACATAATATAGAAGAACGTCTTCCTTTGCCTAATCTAAATATTAAGATATCCTATCGCTTTGTAAGAACCAACGGAAGAAGATTATTCAACTACAATAAATTATGTAAAACCGTGTCTTCATTTAATATTGAATCCTGTCAATGTCATAAAAATATACATTGTGATCCCTACCACAAGCATATAATTACTGGAAACTTAGATTTTATAAAAGATAATAAACTCAAAAACTTATTACAACTTGGTACTAAGTACCGAATACAAGAATATAATGATATTTATAATGAATTTAATTACGATCTGGAAACCTTCATATACAAGATGGCTGTCAAACACAGTATACCTGTACAAACTTTTAATGCATGGAAATATGCCTTTTACAGTGCTTTTTGCCAATTCTACCCGAGAAGAAACAAGGATTCTGGGAGTTCTCAATTTCCGTTTTCAATCAAACATTTTAATGAAGAATTCGTATTGACATACACCGACAAAATCGTATCGAATTTTGCATTCACTTGTAAAAAATTCTATGTCGATACTTTAACACAATGCTATAAGGATTGTGCCATGTATACATTAATTCCTAGCAACGAATCAATCATCACTAATAGAATAAAAGCACTGTATAAAAGAATTGGTATGGATATTAAATCAGTAAAATTTCCATACTTGATCCTCATTCCCAAGTTACACAAAAAGCCAGTCAAGTTCCGTACTGTAACAGTGGGATGCGGATCATACCTGGAACATGCAAATAAAAAACTTCTGAAATTACTCCAATATGTTATGACTGATATTAAGAAGCAAAACTCCATAATGTTAAAAAACGGACAAGAATTGATAGACCGACTGAAATTTTGCCATAAAGATTTAAACTTCAGAAGCTACGATTTCAGGGATCTGTTTAATAACATCGATTTAACAAACCTACAAATGATCTTGAAAGAATTACATGAAGAGTATAATTTAAAACCATATATAACTCTCAGAAGATATTTGGATTTGATTGAGTTGGTTTTAAATGAAAACATACTATATGACGGTATGCATTTCTACAAACAGGTCAAAGGCATACCCATGGGTGGTGCATGCTCATCAATATTGGCGGATATTTATCTATCCAAATATGAAAGAGGAACCCATCTATTATCGGAAATACCTTATTTCCGTTATGTTGACGACGTGATATTAGGGGGTTATGCAAACACCCCTGACATAGATTTTGCATTCTACCCAAGGGAATTGGACTTAATTGAAAACCCGATCAATGAGGATGGATCGACAGACTTCCTGGATTTGTCAATAAGAAAGCACCAACAGTATGGAATTTATACAACCATACACGACAAGAGAAATTCATACAATATCAAAATTAATAATATTATTGATTGGAATTCAAACCTCACTAAAAATATATTCAGAAATATTATTATCGGGTACTTCAGAAGAAACAGAAACTACAGTACTTTTAAAAAAGACTGCATTCATGAATGTAATAAAATAATAAATGATGCATTAAAAAGAAATTACCCTAGATATTTTTTACAACATTATTACTATTCCTTTTTCAAAGAAAGAAATTGTACATTGTTTGATTCTAAATGAGAATTCTTAATCATATATATTTTCATATCTGCGATCCTATCATCTTGAAGTCTTTTCGCGCATGTGCGACTTTCCCTTATAAAATGTTGTGTTTTCATGCTGGATAGTAAGGTGTATCTCTTCCATGCTTGGTTCCATCTTTGCTCTTTTGTCCGTTCGGGTGCTTCTGTCTTTGCACATGTGGGAGATTGACCATTGAGTTACATTGGTGCCGTGAGCGTTGCCCGGGTCGTAAAAGCTGCTTTAAGCGGGAAAGGGGTGTCGCAATCCACCCCAGCCATTCTATGCAAATCATATGGTCACTCCTGTTCTCGCTTATTTTTTCTTCTTGTTTATATCCTTGTATTCCACTCTGGATGCAGAGCTGCTAAGCGCCACATCCTCTGTAAGGTTTCTGTTTTCTCCTTTACTTAAATAGGAGTTCCGTTCGTGATATACTTATTTTTATATGTATATATATATATATATATATATTAGAATATTGTCCGGATATAAATTGACTATTATTCTACTAAAGAGATTTTTCTTAGAAGTTCATGAGTGGGCTGCACAAAATCAGATGCCGGAGAGCTGCGGTCTGCGAGCCACTGTAATGGCGCCGGATAAGAAAAACCGTGACCTCTTAATTTAGAATTTAGCCACACCAGCACCAGCACCACTACAAAAGCCATGATCAAAAAATTGCCGCAAAATAACCCACAGGTCCACACACTCCTGTCCGGAGAAGTAAATCTCCGAGATGACCTACAGCCCAGAAGAACCTAAAAACATTTAAAATCAAAACCTTACCTTTAAGGAACGTCTTCTTCACAAATAATAAAAAGCATTAAAATACACAAATTAATAAGCAGAATTTAGAAGTTAAAGTGAATTTTCATTTATTCAAGATGTTAAATTCTCATATGTATTCAAATATAACAGCTGAATCTCTCAGCACACCACTGGACACATGCGCAGGTTTTATCAGAGCGCCACTGGCTTTAGAGCCTCCAAAATTTAACATAATGTAATAAAAGGTGGCAAACCACATATAATAAATGTATCAAGATTGGTATGGTCAAATCACTGGGATGAGCACTCTGAGAGTAAAAAAAATGATTTTAGATAATTAATTAAATCAGAAATCTTCAAAAAGTTCAGAAATTCAACAAGTTAATGCAATAAACACAAATATAAATGATGAAGAAAATATTCAGAGTGAAAATTTAGAGCAATTTACAGTGGAACCAACTTTGTTTATAAGAATAGTTAATGCTCAAAAATCTGATAGCAGATGCAACAAAATTAAGAATTTCTTAGAAAAAAATGTGGCTCCATATCCACAGAGATTAACCTTTTTCGAGAAAGAAAATGCATTATGGTGCACTCACAAACATCCAAAAAGAAGACACGAATTTAATGAAAGATTAGTAGTACCTCAGTCGTTGGTGTCTGAAATTTTGTGGTTGCATCACGACTGTCCTGCTTTGCTCACTGTGGTTTTCGCAGAACTCTGTCTAGTATCATCAGAAGATATTATTGGCAAGACATGTACACCCAAACACAAAATTATGTCAGTTCTTGTGAAATATGTGTCATGAACCATGGGTTCAGAAATTTTAAAGCACCAGTACAGAAATTTGATACATCTGATTTCCCCTTCCAAAGAGTGGCGATGGATTGTATAGGTCCTTTTCCAGTTTCCAATTCTGGGAAAAAGTATATTTTAGTCATAACTGACTATTTCACAAGATGGGAAGAAGCTTACCCATTGTCATCTATTACTTCAGAGAGAATTTTGGAATGTTTTGAGAAATTCATAGCATCCCACGGTATTCCCCACCACCTAGTTACGGACAAAGGGTCGAATTTTATTTCAAAAGCTGCTCAGAGCCTATACAAGAAGTTGGGAATCATCAAACATAGTACCAGTAGCTATCATCCCCAATCTGATGGCCTCTGCGAGAGAGCAAATAAATCTTTGCTCAGAAGTTTGAAGAATCTTGCATATAAAGAAAAAGAGGACTGGGACCGTTCAGTTCCCTTTGCCCTTCTGGCCCACAGAAATGCCGTTCATGCATCAACTGGAGAAACTCCTGCATACCTCATGTATGGCAGAGATTTAACAGTACCTAATACCCTTTTAACAGGATTTAAAAGCACAAAATATGATTCTGTTCATGATTATGGACAAGATTTAGAATACAGACTTAAGAAAATTTATGAAATTGTAAAAGTCAATTTGGATAAAGCACAACAGAGTCAAATGCAACAACAACATAAAGGTGCAAAATAACCTGTGATCAAAGTAAATGATCTTGTGTATCTATACACACCATATTTACCACGCGACCAGTCCAAGAAACTTTCTTCATATAATAGAGGTCCATTTAGGGTTATCAAGAAAATATCTCCAGTTAACTTTATAATACAACACGTTTTGAATCCGAAAAATGAGCAGAGAGTCCATGTCAACAGACTTACCTTACTACCACCTAGAAGAGTTGAGCTTCAAACTCTTCCAAAAGATAGTGCACTTGTTCATGATAAACAAACTGTGTCTTCATCAACCTCGAATACCTTCCAGCAGCCAAATTCCAGTTCTCAAAGCCGTGCAAACAAACAACCTGTTTCCAGTGCTCCAAATTCCAGTGTTCCAAATAGTGTAAACAAACAACTTTCTTCTTCCGGTCACACAAACTGTGATAACCGTCAAACCAGAGTGGTCTACAATAGAGCTTTAAACCAGCAGCGTCCTAGAGTGAACAGTCGATATTCTCTCAGACAATTTAATTAATCCAGTTTTTCATCTGTGCACAACAATGTTCAAAATCTTCTTCTGTGATGCAAAATTCCAGTGTTTACAAAATTTGTTTAAGAAATAGTGATACAGTAATTGTTAATGCAGTTTGTTAAATTTTTTGGAATCTAGAAATTTAAGCTTAATTGATTGTTGTGTATAATTTTTCTGAAATTATTGAATATGATTATTGAAATTTATTATTGTTTATTTTAAATATTTTTATTTACACACATTCTGATCAATTGTAAATGGAAGATGATTTCATCTGTGAAACATGCTTCATCTGTGAAAATACAAAATTTTTTTTTTTATTAATTTTACTGTTTTGAGTTTATATACAATTTTAATCTTGTGATTTGTGTGATATCGACTGAAATTCTCATTCTACAAAAACTTTTGATTATCTTTTAATTAATTTTGAATCTGGAAATTTGAAACTTTTCGTGAACTGGGAAATTTTGTTGATTTGTTTTGGAGTTCTTCGAAAAACTTTCCTGATTGATGATGTGACTGTGTTTTGATCAAGCTCATCTCTTTGAGGTTGTGATGGAAACTCTTCTGCATTAATTTTTAATATTTACAATAATTTTAAGTAATTTAATATCATGTGATGATGAAAATTGTTAATTTCAAATGTGCAGAATTTTGAATACCTGATTTAGAATAATGTTGACAGCCTACCTGATATGACAAACTGTGGTGAAGTGCATGATTTGACACTTCTGATAATTTTACCTGAGTTGACAAATTTTTGAATATTTAAGTTTTTGAAAATTTATTTCATATGTTTTTCTGTTCCTGCTTTACATATATTTTTATTTTGATCTGCAATTCAAT
The DNA here is from genome assembly GCA_951213105.1 of Amaurobius ferox. NCBI lineage: Eukaryota > Metazoa > Arthropoda > Arachnida > Araneae > Amaurobiidae > Amaurobius > Amaurobius ferox. Next base: position 47,622,778 of record OX578153.1, on the reverse strand, counting down.
GTTTACATTTTTACAAGTTCACTTCCCTACTGGTACAAAGAGTGCAGTAGTTTCGTCAGTCACCATTGTCCCTTGAGTTCAATGTTGCATATGTTTTTTTCTTTTTGAGTGAATTGCAGGTGTTTACACAAACAAGCTACACCTTGTGTTTCGAGAGGGATGTGAATGAAGCAATTTAAAATCCCGGCTTTTTGCTGCACCTGGTCGAGGCTGGACAGATCTCGCCGTCGTTTTCCAGAGCGTAGGCGGGAAGCGTACCACCTGGAACCCCTGTGTGTTGGAGGAGTGATGTCGTGGTGGAGGACTCATCGCTTCGGAGTTGGGTTCTCATCGTTGCTGAATTGACAAGTGCTTTGGACCGTGGCTGTCCTGTTTTCGCCTGGATGCACCGGAAGCCCTGCACGCGGGATATTTTTTTTTACATTTTATACACACCCTTTTTTCTTGTGATGGCAGCTCGTATAGATCCCCGCTGATTTTACACCTTCAAGAAACGCATTTTCTGTACAGTTACACAGCAGGAACCTTTGTGTATTTTACATGTGTATTTTTGAAGAATTTGAGAAAATTGATATGAGCATATTATGTGTATTTCAGTGTATTTGCATATGTTTTAACTTTGTGTTTTCTTTTGAAAGGATCCTATGGCAGTTTTTGGACAGCATTGTGTCCTCTCTTTTGGCCATGTTTTGACGTTTTGACTCTTGGACAACGGGGACCCTGATCAAGTCTCTGGACTCCTTGAGTGTGGTGGTAGTGTAGACGTACATTGCTTACCCTGCAAAATTTTTGTCTCAAAATTGCCTGCGGCAGTTGCTGCTTCAGCGATTCGCTCTGCTGGAGGTGATGCTCCTACAGGATTCTCTTGGAGAAAATTTTCCTGCCCTGCGGTTGAAAAATTTTTTGCCGGGGGGTGGGGGAAGATATTTGTAGTATCGAAATCTGTGAAAGTATATTTCTGTTTTAAAATGCTCTTTTCATGTCATGTAAATGTAGAATTCCTCATCCGATTTCTGCGGGAAAAAGCGAATCTGAGAAGTTTTCGCGTCCTTGAACGGCGCGCCGGCTGAAAGGGAAAATCCGTTGAGTGTTTAATTTTGTCTTGTTGATTATTTCCACTGTTCTGCATGTACGAGTGCTAATGTATATGTGTGTTGTGACGTCAGAATTGAAAGTAAGTGTAGAGAGACGCTACTTTGAAAAGACGGAGCTTACAATGGGGCTTAAATCGGTCAGACGTATTAAAAGTTACTCCATAGTTTTTTAGAATAATGAAACAGTTTTGAATTTAAAGAAAAGTTATATAATGCTCTCAGGTTGTTTTACGACCGACAGTGCCCCTCCGAACCGCACTCTGGGTTCGTAAGTATATTTCCTTTTAAATGGGAGATCATAATTTGTTCTGGCTATTTGTCTAGCAGAATTTACAGTATAAATTAAAGCCAGCTAAATATTAAAATACATGTTTCAATCTCCCTTGGTATATAATATTGTAGGAAATATTATTAAAATATAATAATTTGCAAATTTAAAGGTTCTCAAGCTTGCTATTTTGGTTTAAGTATTTTGTTAAAGACTAACTCAGGATTAAAAGGAGTTAGAATTGTCATCGAGCAAAAGATGTTGTTTGATCATTATAATAACTGCATATATGTGTTCCATAATGTTAATTAAAGAATATTCATTTAATTTCAAGAAAATAGAGTCTTCATTTCACGTGTTGTTTTACTTGCCATTTATTAGTTCCCTGCCATTGGGGAGTATTTCGCTCCTCATCAGGGAGACGGATTCGATACTTGAGTTATGTGAACTTCCACTACATTTATGATCACGAGGCCAAAATGAGATATACATGCTTTATGCAATCAATTATCTTTACTTTAGTTTTATACATGTGTATGTGAATGGCACAAAAACGCCTTCACACCACTGTTTGAAGACCAAGTTGCAGCCGTGGTAAGACTGAGCGTGTCGGTCTCCCTACAGTTTCACAAAACTGGAGGACATAGCACGTTTTCTTGCTGTCATTGCAGGTTAACTGGAATGACATACTAATTGTATTTCAATGGCATTGAAATTTCAATTATGCAAGACAATTTTTTTTGCAAGAAGTTTGGAACATCTTAATTAAATATTTCTTTTACTCAGTAAATAAAACTGCTTTAAAAGTAATTGAAAATATATATTTTTATTAAATTTAAAATTTTGTCCGGCTATAAAAATACTATTATTTCACGAAAGAAAAATTTTATTAGACATTTATCAGTGGGCTGCACAAAATTAGATGCAGGACAGCCTGCGGCCTACAAGACACTTTATTGTAAAACTCCTGATTAGAGTTTATCTCGGTCAGCAAGAAATTCAGGGCTGGAATTACGGCTAAGTATAATTTATAACAATTTTTTTTTATTGCCATACTAATCAAAATTTATTGCACTAACAATCACTTATTCATAGAAGAAGAAGAAGAATTTTCTGGTATATATCATTATATTATCTTTAGAAAGGAATTAAATTTAAAAGCAAAAATTATGTATTTCAATTCCCATGAACAATGAAACTAAAGTAAGTCACTTTAATGTCAACTAATTTACCGTACTTCCATTAGCAATTATTTTTCTTTAATCTCTTATCATCCTTTCTGTTTGATTTTGTACTTCACTGACAAATATATTAAATTTCCAATCTTCTAATTAATATTATAAACTTTGATTTCTCCCTTTGTATAATCATTGGTTCCCTCCCGACATAATCCCGATGTGGTTCCAGACTGTAATTATTTTACACCTCGAATCAAATGTTGATTATTATGGAATTTTTCGAAACATTCTGTTGTACATTTAAAGGTTGTTACAGTATCTGAGGGGGTGGGTTTTTTACTAAAGAAAGTATGCTTCAGGATTTGTAGATTCACTTAATTAATTATAAAGTGCAAATTCTAAAAAATCAATACACGACCTGTTGAATATTGTGCTTTCTGTTTTAAATATTAGATTTTATTATGGGCAAATATGTAACTATGCCTGTCTTTTCTAAAAATGTTTCTGATTTAGGATCTCAAGAATTTGAAGTGTGAAGTTAAAAAGTTATTTTAGCAGTAAATCATTTTTGTATTAATTAATTTTCCCTACAATACATTGTAATGTATAGGGGATATAACTATACTGGAATCGTATCGAAAATCGCTACTCGAATTTCGACGGATTTGACGTTTTCACGAATTTCACGTTTCGAAAACTCTAGAACACGAAAAAACTATTTTCGTATCTGTGGGTCTGTCTGTGCAATGTATGTATCCACTCTAACTCAAAACCTAATTCGCCAAATTTCATAACATTTTACAAGTTAGTCTCTTGTGGGTTATCCTGGTGCTGATTAGATTTTGGTATGATTCGTGATAGAATAATCTGCCTTTTCATTTGTGAAATGATCAGCAAAAATTGTTCTTATACACACTAGCTGAGAAACTAATTAAACAAATTTTCTAACATTTGGTACGGTTCGGGAAAAAAGAACCGGCCTTTTCTGTAAATGGCACGTAAAAATCTTCAAAATCTGAAATAAAAGACTACGTATGCTTAATTGTATAAATTTCATGCTTATTTTATATGTATTTTAAACGATGAAAATAATAAAATCAACACCATTATTCAAAATATAGTCGTTCTCGAAATATTTAAGTTTTTCTCAGTTTTGCTACGCCGCCATTGAAAATACGTACACTTACGAAATGGAAACAAAAACTGAATTTAAAGTGCAAATTCAGTGTAATTTCAAGTAATTATGCACGTTGTTTTGTGCAATTGACTCAATTTAATTTATTATTAGAGAACTTTCATTATAAATACAGAAAAAATGAATTTGAGCCTGCAGGGAAAGTCATGCACTGACCACGTCATATATTTGTATTATTTTGTATCTTCAAGAAATAAACGGATTAGAAGAAAAATATAATAAATATAAACGGTATATACCGACTAGCAATGACAGCAAAACATCAATTAGTACATGGGTAATGATCAGTTGAACACTTTTCATTTCCCCTATATGCATAGTATATAGGAAAAGTATTGTGACGGAGGCAAAAATTCGAATTCGAGTTTTCGAGCACATTACAGTATCCCTGAACTCGAAACGATTATTTTTGATTTTATGTGTGTGTGCGTGTGTGTGTGAGAGAGAGAGGGGGGGGGTAGAGGAGGAGGGGAGAGAGAAAGACATTATGGAGACGATATATCCCTGAACTCGAAACGATTATTTTTGATTTGATGTGTGTGTGCGTGTGTCTGAGAGAGAGAGGGGGGGGTAGAGGAGGAGGGGAGAGAGAAAGACATTATGGAGACGATATATCCCTGAACTCGAAACGATTATTTTTGATTTGATGTGTGTGTGCGTGTGTGTGAGAGAGAGAGAGGGGGGTAGAGGAGGAGGGGAGAGAGGTGGAGGGGAGAGAGGAAGAGATTATGGAGACGATATATCTCAAATAAACAGAGCGGTTAGGTCGAGATTTTGTTCAAAAGTTACAATCCACGAGAACAGAAAGCTTATTTTTAATGCAATCCAATGTTCGGAAGACCCCAAAATTTTCGAATGAAATTTTGAAAAAAATCACCAAAAAGTTAGTACCTTCAGTGATTTTACCTAAATGATTATTTATTATGCATTTTTTTTTATTAGAAAACTATTGACATGAATTTTAAAACGCTAGCATGGACCGTCCTTGAAATGTTGAACTTTTTGAAAATAAATTAAAAAAAAAAATCACATAAAATTAAAAATAGTTAACAAGTGTGAAATATCGTCACTTTTCATATGTAATAGTATGCTGTACATTCTTGTAGATCTAATATGTTTCAATCATAAGAAAAGTTTTATTTTCTAAGGTTTTTTGCATTTTGAAGCCTAACAATTTGCCAACAGTCATTTATATATAAGAAATGTTCTTCTCCCCGTTTATCTGTTACTCCTGACGATAAATTTGGTAAAATTCGTGACTCATTGCTAAATATCGCCAACTTGGCGATATTTTGCCCCAGACTGATATCGTTATAATTGCAAAAATAACGCGAATGAAGTTAACGAAAATGACAACAAATTGAAGAAGTAATTATTAATATATTTTAATATATGGACTATATTTCTTATTGAGGATGCTATCAATATTGATAACTGCGAATTCAGAATTGCGTGAAATATAAGTCAATTAGATTTTTTTTTAATTTTTTGTAATGTTCTGCAATAGGACAGAAGTTATAAAGATAATTTAAAATAAAATATTTTTTCATATTTGAGGTCGGGTATCGAAATAAATGAGGAAAAATACGTTTAAATATAGTGAAAATCATATTATTTTTTTCTGAAAAATTATGCACTTATTTGCATTATATATGCATGCTACTATTATGCATTTTATTATATTATTTTATAACCTTCATCATTTTATCAATTTTGTTAGTGAGTATGTATTTATGGTGAGTACAGTGTAAATAGTTTGTAACAAGTATTTAGCGGGAGTAGTTATGTAAGAAGTGTATAGTGGGAATGGTTATGTAACGTGTGTAGCGAGGGTAGTTATATAGCATCAGCATAGCGCGAATAATTTTGGCACATCAGCATAGTGCGAATAATTGTGTAATATCAGTATAGCTTGGGTAGTTATGTTACATAATTATAATATGTGTAGTTATGTGGCATCAATATAGCGTAAGTATATATATGACATGAGTAGCTATACAACACGAGTATAGCGCAAGTAATTATTTAACATCATTATAGTGTAAGTAGTTATGTAGCATCAATATACCGTAATGTAACATTATAATGATGTCACATTACTCTATATGTAATATTGGTAAAGCTTGATATTCTATATGTAACATTGTGCATCCTATATATAATATTAGTATAGCTTGATATTCTATATGTAGCATTATTCGTTCTATATGTAATATTAGTACAGCTTGAGCAATCATAATATTAGTCCACGCAGAGTAATTATTGTTTAAATGTTCAATATTTTAAAAATATTACACAATTGTATCAATATTATTAATAGGAAATTTCATGGGGAAATACTTAATAAATAGGTAATTATAACTATTTCATGCCGTACATTACAGAAAGTCAGTTAAGTGTAAGTTGAATGTAAGATCTTTAAAGCTGAATCATAAGGAAACTAATGCAAGTCACTTCGTTTGCAAATCTGTTATGTAATTTTATTTGTTTTCAGAATTCTTTAAGCTATCACCCTTTCTCTTTGATTAATATTCTCCCTTTCCCTTTATCATAGATATATCGAATTCCCTCCATTTTACTAAAATAAAAATTTGATGCGTGTAGCTCATGATTTTCCCTGCATAATGCAATGGCTTTACCCATTTCACTACAAAATAATGGTGTACAGGATTCCCAGGATATTGTTTTTGACATTGAATTAACACCATGTAAACTAAAATTGGGTACTTTTGACGACTTGCTATTCAAAGGAATAACTTATTCATACTATCGCACAAAATCCTAATCAAAATGCAATTGACATTTAATTAATATTAATTGTATGAAATAAATAACCATTTATTAATTCTTAAGCGTTAAATTCGAAACTACTGTAAAAAGTGTCTTCTTTAGTCAATGAAACGAACTAGATGCACGAGATGTATAACATTGTATATGAAAGTGTATTTGACGGCACTGACATATTGTTTTAATACTGTGCAGTGCAATTGTTTGATACTAGGGGTTCAGCCCCCTGCTGGGTATGTTCGTCATTCCCCACAACTAGCTGGTGTTTGATGAAATCGCTGGATGGAGTTCTCCTGTGCGGTCTATTACGCAGGCGTAATATGACCGTATGCAGCACTCACTACTCCCCCCACCCCAGATGCATGCTGTGAGATATGCATGCACATCATGGTTATTATTTTAAAATCGAATTAGTTGATAAGTCATGAATATTCGTAGGAACCCATTTAGAACAATTCGGCTTAAAATATCATTTGCGACTGGTAAAAACACCGTAAAACGCATTGAAAGCAATGCGGTTTCAGTTTCATTTGAGGATCGCTCTGCGGGGAAGGAGGAGAAGAGGTCTTCATCTGTGAAATATGCTTTCTGTCTACGATTTTCTATTAAAGGAATTTTCGTTTTTTATTTATCTTCGTTTTTACAAAGTTGCTAACAGCTCAAGAAAGGGATCGGGAAGAAGTACGGGAAGGGAGGACTACAAGAAAGGGAGTACTTCATTTCCTTTGAGTAAGCGTGCCTGGGAATTAGGAGGAATTTGAGTAGTGTTAAGAAGGCAACATTTAAGAAATGGGTGTTTATTTGCAAGACTTATAAGGCAAGATAATTAACTTACTTCTCAAGCTCTTTCAACCCAGTCGTCACACACAACCGACTTCGGGCTCATAAACGGTTCAATCAATCAAATCTTTGCCCATACCAAAGCAGTTTTTCCGTTCAGAAGTGCATAAAATGTAGAATAACTCATAAATTGAATCGAAATTAAAAAATCTGATGTGGGCAACACATGACTTTCCCTATATAATACAATGAATTTACTAGTTTTACAGTAAAAATATAGGTTTTCTTATAGTAGATACTTATATTCCTTCTGAGATATTGAATTTTCGACCATTAGTCTTCATTTTCATTGATTTGACGCCATTTTTATCATTTTGGCGAGATTTTCGTTAATTTGGCAACATTTCAAAAAGTCGCCAAGTTCGCAACATTCCGCTAAATTCTTCGCCCAAATCTTGCCAAGCATTATAATCGGAGAAATAAGTTATTATAACCGATAATGACTATTGGCGTTCGAACGCAAAAGTATTACTCAAAGTATCGTTTCTCATGAATGGAACAAGCTAGATCAGCGAAAATAATGCTACCAAATGAATCGCATGATATTATATAGAAGATAAATGACTATTGGAGTTCAAATACAAAATTATTACTCAAAGTATCTTTTCTCGTAAATGGAACAAGTTAAATCCACAAGAATGATGTCACCGAATTTATCGCATGATATTACATATGAAAAGTGAACATGTTTCTCAAGAGTTTATATTTTTTTTAACTTATGGGATTTTTTAATAAATTTATTTGAAAAATGTACAATATCTCGAGAACTGTTCATGCTAGCGTTCTAAAGTTTTTGTCAATCGTTTTCTAATGAAAAATTACATTAGAAATGTCTATTTGTGTACCTTTATTAAGGGTTTTGATTTTTTGATGATTTATTCAAAATTTCACTCGAAAATTTAGGGGGATTCTGAACATTCGTTTAAAAAAATAATTTGGAACGTTTAAAAACAATAGGCTTCCAGTGCTCATGGAGTTTTGTACCAAATTGTGATTTTTGTACCAAATTTCATTCGAATTGCTCCATTCGCTCATGAGATATCGTCTCTGCAGACTCACTCACACACATACACGCACACACACTCACACACGCACACACACACACACACACACACTCTCACACACACACACACACACACACACACACACACACACACACACACACACACAGACATAACCTCAAAAATGTTTGATTCGTGATCAGGGATGCTTGAAACGTGTTTTCCCGTCGAAAACTCGAATTTGAATTTTCGACCCCGTCACAATACTCTTCTTATACATTATGTATGTAAGGAAAGTAAAGAGAAGTACTCCGTATTGCAAAAAATTTAACCTTGTAGGTGTATGCCTGCAAAAATCGCGATTTATCTATTGTCAGTCTATCCAGGATGCGACCTCATTTGCCAAAATATTCTTCTTTTAAATTTGACATTACAAATCTCCTGAACTAAAGTTTAAATTGAGAATCAGTTTATTTCAGCGCATTATGTAAACACTCCTTAACATGTGTACTCCTTAACAAGTGTACTAAATTTGATATTTTTATATATTATTGTTTTTGCTGTACGAGATATATAAACTCGGGGGACAGAATTCTTATCAAACAGACACGGAGGCTGTGGCATCGTCAGCTAAGTTTTCTTAATATACAGAGAAAGGTATTTAAAATATGTGCAAAATTACAACTGCGACTCATTCAAGCGTTCTAAAGTTTGTATAATCCATCTTTTTTGAAAAATGACCTCTGAAATGATAATTTTTCATCATTATTGAAAGTGCTAATTTTTCATTAATTTAAATCAAAAATCATTTTGAATTGGGTAAGAAATATATGTAGAACATTCGAATGCATTTAAATTCACAAGAGTTCCTGTATTTACTGATTGTAATAATTGTACGAAATTATAGTTGAAAAGTGGCAATCGCTCGTGAGGTAATGCGTCCACACACACACACACATACACACACACACACACACGCACACATACATACACACACATCACCTCAAAAACTCTCCATTCGAGATCAGGTATGCGTAAAACATGTCCTTCCATCGAAAAATCTATATTTAGAAATTTCAATTCTGCACAATATTTTCCTTATGTATTATACCAGTATTTTACAGACTTTTTTGTTAGCGAAATACTTTAGAATTTTAATTTGATGATGGAACCTGAAAATGAAGAAAAATCTTTGTGGTACAAACTATACATTTCACTTTGAAAAATGATGCACTTTGAAAAATTGAACGCACTTTGAAAAATGATAATCTTAAATCCATCACTTCTTCTTGTGTTTCCTTCACGTATAATCCAAATGCGGATTCCAATTTCAATTACATTGTATACCACGAAACACATATTGATAAAGAACAATTTTTCGAAATATTCTTTTTTACCAATCATATATTTTATGTATGAATATAAGCACATAAACACTTCTTTAATAGATACCTTAAAAAGGAAATAGAAAGAGTGTGCATAGGTAAGATTTTCAATGCTTTGCAATCATATTTTTAAAAAATGATATTTAATGGACTTTATGTAGTCCACTTAATTAAAAAACATAATCATGTGTGAAAGTCAAGAAATAATAATTTTTATTCATTTGCTAAATATCGTGATTTTCGTTCCAAATTTTAGATTGATTTTTTTAATGGATTAATATATAGTTATACCAATAACTCATATATTCAACTAAATTTAAATAAAATTTAGATCATATGATGCAGTTAACGTTTAGCGTATAATTTTGCATATAGATCCAATTTTGATTTAATTATTGAGAGAAAAACAAATGTAGCAGCAGTCAACATTGTAATATTTTGCTGCTATACATAAATACTACAAATTTGTCAGGAAAGGTGAAAAAAGTGAAAAGCATACTGTGAAATCATGCACACATATTCCCAGTGGTGTTGTGAATGTCATCTGCTCCTAAAAAGCAGAAAATTTTCTTGCCATGTAAAGCAATTAACCAGAAAACTTTTTCCGGGGAAAATTGTAGCTTTTAAATTGGATATGAATTTTGTTTTTGCTTACTACTGTTTTTTATCTGAATGAATTCTACTTTGAGCCTGTAGGTACCGTCTGAAACTATTTGAAATCACTGGGACAATTATGCAATCACAGTTATTTTGCATCATTTTCCAGAAAGTGATCGTATCTTCGATAGAAGTTGAAATTTCGATAGCAATCTAGTGAATTCGGAAACTCTTCATATTTTGCTAATTTGGCGGTATTTCGCTAAAATTTGGCAACTCTTCCACGAAAACTCGTCAACGTCTTACAGCCCTACTTTCACATAATACCAATGGTCGCCTGTAGAAGTGTTTTTACCTTGCATGGATTTAATATGAGGCAAACAATATATGCGAAAATTCATTCTTCAACGTTACCGTTGAGCTGCTGGAAAATATCACTTTATTTTTTTGTTAGTAAATTCCATTTTTTCCGTTCAAAGGGGGCATGGAATCAAAATTTCGGTTCCATGGACCAAGACCGAGTATAATATCCAGTCCATGGTTAATTTTATGCCCAAATATTCACCTTGTTCTTCAGAAGGGTCTAGAATGACAAGAACAAGTTAGAAAAAATTATTGTAGATACCTGTATTTATGAAACTCGAATTAATACTTTTCTTGGCTCAGGAAATTTTGTATTTTTTAAAAGAAAATAATTGGATTTTTTTCCAAAGACAAATATAGGAAACTTTTAACAGTATTTAATAAATACAAATAAAACCAACTGGCAGAAAAAAAACTAAAATAAGTTAATTTTTTTGCAACAGGATTTTCATTAGCCTCCAGACCTCTTAAATCTCCCATCACACTTTCTGTTTGATTATTATCCACCTTTTCTTTCCCCCTCAAGGTTATCGTGTTTTCCCTCTTTTCATTAACACGCGAAGCTTAAATTGCTTTCTTCATTTGATAATTGGCGTCCTCTTCATATAATCCCGATGTGGGTTTGAATTTTAATTACTTTACACCCACAGAAACAAGCATTGATGAATGGAAATTTTTACGCAACTTTTGCTTTTACCCTTCATATTTTTTTGTGAATGGAAAGGGGAGAAAAATACATTGCAGTGTGTATACCCCTCCTTAATAAAAAAATGCAGTCGATATAAAGATCATTAAAAAAAAGACAATCTATACACAGAAGGGCAGCTGTGTTGTATAATATTTACATTTTTATGAAGAACTAGTGTTTCAGTATCTGTGGATGGCTGATTTAATTTAAGGAAAAATGGTTTCAAACTTCATCAATTTCCTACAATCGTGTTCAGTATTTTGTTTTGTATTTAGAATTGTAGATATACGTAGATGTGTGTTATGGATCAAGAAATGTATGAAAGAACATTTATGCGGTGTCAAATTGCATGTGCAATTTATTGTGGACGGAACTATTGAGCATTTTGATTATTTTGCATACATAATTCGCACAGTTATACAAGTTTTTGGAAAAACAGAAATGACATAACCAGAAAAGGGACTAGGGAAATCCTACAAAAGACATAACCCACTTTGAAATTCAGTTCTGAATATATCAGTCAGGATATAAGCTCGATATATAGCCAATTTTATGGAATAGATGTTGCAAGAAAAATTTTGTCACCAAAAATTGCAATTCAACTAACCCACATTACCTTCTTCAGAATTTAATGGTGAGTTCTAGAAGAGGTGGATTGGGTTTCCTCAGTTATCATCGAAACTTCATCTACGGCAATCTTAAGAAATATATATTTCGAATAAAATCAAAAGTTTTGAACCGAAAATGGAAAAATAACAGGAAGTGGAAATCCTTAGTGATCCTCCTAATGCTTCCGGTATTTGATGCTAAATAAATGTCAGCCATCTTCTAATCTTCATCTATAGTAGTGTTTGAAAAATTCATGTTTCATGGAAAATATTTTAGTAAAAACAGTAGTACAGTAAACGTTTTACCACCAACCGACATTTTACAAACTTTTGCAATTAAAGACAAATACATAACATATTTTAAACCTGAATTTCAATAAAAGTAAAGTCAGTCACTTCATTTGCAACTCTGTTGCATAATTTTGCTTAGCTTTAAGTCTGACTAAACCTCTCCTATTGCTTTTTGTTTATTTATTATTCACTTTTCCATCCAGCCTCAAGTTTATTGAGTTTTCCCTCATTTCATTAACATGCGAAACTTAAATTACTTTTTCCATCTGACAATTGGAGTCCTCGTCATATAATCCCGATGTGGGTTTGAATTTTAATTACTTTATACACCCTGAAACAAGCGTTGATGAATGGGAATTTTTACGCAACTTTTGTTCTGTCCTTCCTATTTTTTGTGAATGAGGGGAAAGCCAAGATAGTTGTAGTGTGTCTCTTAATGGAAAAAAATAGCAGTCGATATAAGGACTATTAAAGGAAGAGAGACAGTGTGTACACGGAATGTTTTCGGTGTTGTACAGAAGATGCTTTAAAAGAAGTAGTCTTCTATAAAATGTGGATGGATCATTCAATTAAAATTCACTCTATAACAAAAAAATGACGCACCAAGAAGGAGTTGTCCAATTGTAATGAAATTTCGTGTGAAAG